>JBAMBR010005313.1:0-148300 GCA_037044475.1 Zaprionus obscuricornis | reverse complement strand
GCCATTTTCATTTTCATTTTTTGTTTTTTTTTTTAACATGACTTTTTGACTCTGCATACAATATACCCTGTAATTGATACTATAGAATGTACATAAAGTGATTCGAAACTCTACAAAATAGTCTATCTAAATTTTTAGCATAATCAGACTACTATAATATATATATATATATATATATAAATCAGCTTGAAAAACTTGTCACAAATTAAAATCTTTTTTTTATTATATTTTTTTTATTACTATTTTTTTTTTACTATTAATTTCTATTGTATTTTTATGCATTTGCAAACATCAAATGAATTCTTGTCTCTAATAAACTTCAACTTCAACTTTAAACTGGTTTTGCATTTGATGATTTCTTCGTTTTAACTTTGGCGCCACCTGGCGTTGATTTTTTGCGACCATTTATTTTTGTTTTATTTGTTGAATTTGGCAAAGGTTTTGGTTTCAAGATTTTAGTCTCCACGCGTATATATAAATCATAGTTAAAATCACCACATGATTTACCTAGAATATATATAGTTTATATATTAAATTTATAGAATTTTTTCTATAGCTATGATAGAACCTACCCCAACACATTTCCTCACCACAAGAGTCACAGGTAATGACACGTGTTTCTACAATTCCGGATTTATTTTTGATCTTTTTTATGCAATTATTCAATGCAAATTCACGTCTATCTTTTGCCTCAGTTTTCAGTTCAAGTTTTCCCATTTCAACCATACGACTAAAGTTAAGTTTTTAGGTATTTATTGGTATTTTATTTAGTATTTTCTTTGATATGTTATTTACTTTTTTATTTGGTATTTGATTTAGTATTTTATTTAGTATTTTATTTTATTTGATATTTTTTTTAGTATTTTATTTGATATTTGCTTTGGTATTTTATTTAGTATTTTATTTTATTTGATATTTTTTTTTAGTATTTTATTTAATATTTTCCTTGGTATTTTATTTAGTATTTTATTTTATTTGATATTTTATTTAGTATTTTATTTGGTATTTTATTTGGTATTATATTTAGTATTTAATTTAGTATTTTATTTAGTATTTTATTTTATTTTACATTTTATTTAGTATTTTATTTAGCATTTTATTTGATATTTTAAGTAATTTATTATTATTTTTGCTATAAAATTGATGAATTTCCTTAAGCCTGAAGACATGTCTTGTTTGATCTTGTCTTATCTTGTCTCGCCATGTCTGTTGACTTGCACTCTCTCTCTCTCTCTAACCTTTTCATCTCATCATCTTACTTACTCTCTTATTTTCTTCTGCTTACAGTGCCTGCCATAATAACTCAATCAATCTGAGAGCTGAAACAACTCACGTATTGGAGACTGTGTGCTTCGTGTAACTCGGTAGATGCCACAAGTGTAGAAGACAGTAGACAGTAGAAGAAATAACGTTGCAAGGCAACAGTTGAAACGTAGCCGAAAAGTAGCCGAAAAGCCGCCAACACAAAAATATATACCTATAGTTGGCTTGTTTAGCGTGTTTGTTTGGCATTTAATTTAGCTGGTTACGTGGCTGAAAGACTCGTGCGGCAGAGACGTCTGCAGCGTTGGCAGCGAAAAGAAAGTCACGACAATACACGACACATTATCGAAACAAGATTTCCAAGATTCTGCGCTGCTTGCTGCGCTGAAAGTCAAAGTTACAAGTTTACAAGTTTTTGTTGTTTTTGTTGTTGTTTTTTGTTTTTGTTGGCCCGGTTCAACGTCTTGTTTGTGTTTGTGCCACTTTAGAAAGTGAAAATCGAGTGCAACTCCAAAAAAAAAAAAGTATTTCGTGTTCCATTCCATTCCGTTTCTGTTGAAAGTGAATTTACACAGATTTGTGGCGCTACCTGCGAACAGCTACTGTTCCCATTGGATCAACATTCGATCCCCTTCAACCCCATCTCATCGATAAGGTCGCACAGCATATCCGAATCTCTCTCTCTCCCACATCAATCGATCAACCGAAAGACAAAAGGTTCAACAATGGAGGCCGAAGAAATAACAAAACTTGTTGATGGCGTTTATAGGGTAAGTTTATGTTTCTTCTTCTTCTCTTTCTTCGTCTCTTTCACTATTTAGTTTTCTTTTATTTTTTTTTGTGTGCTAGTTTTAAGTAGTTTAAGAGGTAATAAAGAAATTCAAATGAGCTTTTGTTTTTTTTTTCATTTTTTATGGCCCTTCAGTTCAGTGGAAGCCAAAGAAATGAAAGAAACAATTACAATTAGAAATTTTTTAATGAATATCACAAAAAAAAAAAAAAATTTGAAAAATATTTGAAATTTAATCATTTATTTCAATTAAGAATTTAGCTTGAACTTGCAACAAAGTTGCAATTAAATATCAATTAAATGAAAGAACATGGGAAACAATAAAGTTCGGTCAAGGTTATAACGCAACTTGCAACATTACAGCGCACATTTATATCGAAATCTAAATTAAATCTAGTAAAAAAAAAAATATAATTTAGTTTACGGTTAAGTTGCTGTAGTCAACGCCAAGCAGCTGTCGGTGCAAAGTAATTTTTATTTTTATTTATTTTTTTTTTTGTTTTCTTATTATGTAATCGAGCAACTCACACGACGGGGCCAAAAGCAATACTTGAGAGACTTGAGACTTGAGGCATAAGATGCGGGATACGCGATGTGAGACTCGAGACGCGAGACATGCGAATGGCGTGAAGGCCATTTCTATTAAGCGCCAGTCCCGGTACCGGGGCTAATTTCATATTTTCTAAGCAAAACATTAATGATCGCAAAACAATTTGAAAACAATTTATTACATTAAATGTTTTCTTTTTTTTTATTTTTGAATATTTTATCATTAATTTTTTTTTTTTTGTTAAATATTCAACGAACTATGCAAAGATTATGACTAAAGTTTTTAAGTTTCCAAAACGATTTGATATAGATTAAAGTTCCTTAAAAGGCAAAATGAATTTCTATAGCTTCAAGTTTTTTTTTTTATTTTTGTTTATGATTATGTTGCATATTTCCCGTTTGGCGGCATTTGAAAAAAAAACAAAAAAAAAAAGTGAAAAGTGATTTTCGGTGGCCAAAAATCCAAATTTGGTCACGACTTCAAAACATATTTGTATTTTTTTTTTATCTATTTTTTTTTTATTGTTTTGGTTTCTTTGACTTTTGCCATCGACGACAGCGACATCGACTTCGACTTCGAATTCGATGCGAAAAATAAAGAAGAAAAAAAGAAAAAAACAAAACACACAAGAGATATGTGAAACCGCACAAACAAGTTCAATTGCGTTTTCTGCCACACTGTGCGGCAGTGTTGCAAGTTACAACAGAGTCTTGTGAGTTTTTTTCTTTTTTTTTCTCTTTGTTTGTTATTTTTTATTTTTTCTGAGCTTCTTTTGTAGCATCTGCCTGCGGCGCGCAACAGGCATAGAGAGAGGTAGGGAAGGGGAGGGAAGCAAGGGGCTGTTGGGTGGCAAGTGGCAAGTGGTGGGTTAAGAGCGGTGCTGCAGCACTGCAGCACGGGCGTTGCACATTTCGCGCATCTATTTCATTATGCAACTTTTAGTTTTAAGAACGAAGTTAGTCAGTGCTTAAAAGTTAGTCAATTAATTGGCAGTAAAACATCTCAATGCTTAATGTATCCCACACACATTATAATACTAGATCTATGTATATGTATGTATATCTACAAATCATTGAAGACTTGACAGCATGATGCGCCATGACATAAGTCTGATAAATCATTTTACGTGTCGAGGAATTAAATAAATAAATATAATGAAAATATTTACTATATGTATGTTTGTCTATATAACATATATATCTTCCACTAAATGAGGAAGTTATATGATTAATGCATAGCAATTCAATTTCATTTGCAACTTCATTAGCATCATTTCATTCATCATCATTATCATGATTAACATTATGAACATTGTCAGCATCAACATAATATTTCATATTTCCTTCATATTTCCAGTTTTTCCAATGTTTTGCAGCCTCCCCAAAATATATGTTAGTCCCAAAACAAGTTCGTTTCCTGAGTCTTTTCACGAATTTGTCACAAATAATTAAATATAATTTTATTTTTTTTTTTCCTTCCCTCTGTGACTCTGTGACAATAGCAACAACAACAAAAACAATAACAACAAGAAATGCTGTATGAAATTTTTAAATGCAAATGTTGCTCGCGTCAAGTAAATGCATCCATGTGCAACATGAAAAGTAACCGAAATAAATAAATAAAAACAAAACAACAAATAAATTTCCGCAATTTTTAAAGCTGAAAACCGCAACAACAACAACAACAACAACAACAACAACAAAAAACGAAAAATTGCAAGTTGTGAAAACTAAAAGTTGCATAATGAAATAGATGCGCGAAATGTGCAACGCCCGTGCTGCAGTGCTGCAGCACCGCTCTTAACCCACCACTTGCCACTTGCCACCCAACAGCTCCCCTCCCCTTCCCTACCTCACTCTATGCCTGTTGCGCGCCGCAGGCAGATGCTACAAAAGAAGCTCAGAAAAAATAAAAAATAACAAACAAAGAGAAAAAAAAAGAAAAAAACTCACAAGACTCTGTTGTAACTTGCAACACTGCCGCACAGTGTGGCAGAAAACGCAATTGAACTTGTTTGTGCGGTTTCACATATCTCTTGTGTGTTTTGTTTTTTTCTTTTTTTCTTCTTTATTTTTCGCATCGAATTCGAAGTCGAAGTCGATGTCGCTGTCGTCGATGGCAAAAGTCAAAGAAACCAAAACAATAAAAAAAAAATAGATAAAAAAAAATACAAATATGTTTTGAAGTCGTGACCAAATTTGGATTTTTGGCCACCGAAAATCACTTTTCACTTTTTTTTTTTTGTTTTTTTTTCAAATGCCGCCAAACGGGAAATATGCAACATAATCATAAACAAAAATAAAAAAAAGACTTCAAACTATAGAAATTCATTTTGCCTTTTAAGGAACTTTAATCTATATCAAATCGTTTTGGAAACTTAAAAACTTTAGTCATAATCTTTGCATAGTTTGTTGAATATTTAACAAAAAAAAAAAATTAATGATAAAATATTCAAAAATAAAAAAAAAGAAAACATTTAATGTAATAAATTGTTTTCAAATTGTTTTGCGATCATTAATGTTTTGCTTAGAAAATATGAAATTAGCCCCGGTACCGGGACTGGCGCTTAATAGAAATGGCCTTCACGCCATTCGCATGTCTCGCGTCTCGAGTCTCACATCGCGTATCCCGCATCTTATGCCTCAAGTCTCAAGTCTCTCAAGTATTGCTTTTGGCCCCGTCGTGTGAGTTGCTCGATTACATAATAAGAAAACAAAAAAAAAAATAAATAAAAATAAAAATTACTTTGCACCGACAGCTGCTTGGCGTTGACTACAGCAACTTAACCGTAAACTAAATTATATTTTTTTTTTAATTTAGATTTCGATATAAATGTGCGCTGTAATGTTGCAAGTTGCGTTATAACCTTGACCGAACTTTATTGTTTCCCATGTTCTTGCATTTAATTGAAATTTAATTGCAACTTTGTTGCAAGTTCAAGCTAAATTCTTAATTGAAATAAATTATTAAATTTCAAATATTTTTCAAATTTTTTTTTTTTTTTTTGATATTCATTAAAAAATTTCCAATTGTAATTGTTTCTTTCATTTCTTTGGCTTCCACTGAACTGAAGGGCCATAAAAAATGAAAAAAAAAACAAAAGCTCATTTGAATTTCTTTATTACCTCTTAAACTACTTAAAACTAGCACACAAAAAAAAATAAAAGAAAACTAAATAGTGAAAGAGACGAAGAAAGAGAAGAAGAAGAAACATAAACTTACCCTATAAACGCCATCAACAAGTTTTGTTATTTCTTCGGCCTCCATTGTTGAACCTTTTGTCTTTCGGTTGATCGATTGATGTGGGAGAGAGAGAGATTCGGATATGCTGTGCGACCTTATCGATGAGATGGGGTTGAAGGGGATCAAATGTTGATCCAATGGGAACAGTAGCTGTTCGCAGGTAGCGCCACAAATCTGTGTAAATTCACTTTCAACAGAAACGGAATGGAATGGAACACGAAATACTTTTTTTTTTTTGGAGTTGCACTCGATTTTCACTTTCTAAAGTGGCACAAACACAAACAAGACGTTGAACCGGGCCAACAAAAACAAAAAACAACAACAAAAACAACAAAAACTTGTAAACTTGTAACTTTGACTTTCAGCGCAGCAAGCAGCGCAGAATCTTGGAAATCTTGTTTCGATAATGTGTCGTGTATTGTCGTGACTTTCTTTTCGCTGCCAACGATGCAGACGTCTCTGCCGCACGAGTCTTTCAGCCACGTAACCAGCTAAATTAAATGCCAAACAAACACGCTAAACAAGCCAACTATATATATATATTTTTGTGTTGGCTGCTTTTCGGCTACTTTTCGGCTACGTTTCAACTGTTGCCTTGCAACGTTATTTCTTCTACTGTCTACTGTCTTCTACACTTGTGGCATCTACCGAGTTACACGAAGCACACAGTCTCCAATACGTGAGTTGTTTCAGCTCTCAGATTGATTGAGTTATTATGGCAGGCACTGTAAGCAGAAGAAAATAAGAGAGTAAGTAAGATGATGAGATGAAAAGGTTAGAGAGAGAGAGTGCAAGTCAACAGACATGGCGAGACAAGATAAGACAAGATCAAACAAGACATGTCTTCAGGCTTAAGGAAATTCATCAATTTTATAGCAAAAATAATAATAAATTACTTAAAATATCAAATAAAATGCTAAATAAAATACTAAATAAAATGTAAAATAAAATAAAATACTAAATAAAATACTAAATTAAATACTAAATATAATACCAAATAAAATACCAAATAAAATACTAAATAAAATATCAAATAAAATAAAATACTAAATAAAATACCAAGGAAAATATTAAATAAAATACTAAAAAAAAATATCAAATAAAATAAAATACTAAATAAAATACCAAAGCAAATATCAAATAAAATACTAAAAAAAATATCAAATAAAATAAAATACTAAATAAAATACTAAATCAAATACCAAATAAAAAAGTAAATAACATATCAAAGAAAATACTAAATAAAATACCAAATAAAATACCTAAAAACTTACGAAAATACTGCACGGCAAATATAGTGAAATATGTTACTATAGCAACCGAAAATATTGCAATATTGTTTGATCAATATTAAAAGCAGCAAGTATAGGAATTCCAATTGGAGATTACGAAAATGAGCAAATTGGATGATTTATTGGCTAAAAAGAAAACTGTGGTTCCCGTACTGGATCTAAGTCGCAGTAATATCCAAACAATTGAGGATTTCAAGCGACTTATGGAGAAGGTGCCCGACTATAAGATGCGACCAATTAAAGTGCGTGCCGAGGAGATTAAGATACGAGAAAAGGATTATGCCTTCAAGATGCCCAAAAAGGAAATGCGTAAACTGCTTAAAACAAATGGAGAACGTGAAACACTTTATACTTATGCAGATCCAGTGCCTGGAGAAATGAAAGATGTAGTGCTAATGGAATTATGCGCTGTGCCCATAGACTGGAAAATGTTAACGACACTGCGACCCAAGTCTAAGCAGGAAGAGGAATACTTTAGTCGTATGGTTGAAATGGGAAAACTTGAACTGAAAACTGAGGCAAAAGATAGACGTGAATTTGCATTGAATAATTGCATAAAAAAGATCAAAAATAAATCCGGAATTGTAGAAACACGTGTCATTACCTGTGACTCTTGTGGTGAGGAAATGTGTTGGGGTAGGTTCTATCATAGCTATAGAAAAAATTCTATAAATTTAATATATAAACTATATATATTCTAGGTAAATCATGTGGTGATTTTAACTATGATTTATATATACGCGTGGAGACTAAAATCTTGAAACCAAAACCTTTGCCAAATTCAACAAATAAAACAAAAATAAATGGTCGCAAAAAATCAACGCCAGGTGGCGCCAAAGTTAAAACGAAGAAATCATCAAATGCAAAACCAGTTTAAAGTTGAAGTTGAAGTTTATTAGAGACAAGAATTCATTTGATGTTTGCAAATGCATAAAAATACAATAGAAATTAATAGTAAAAAAAAAATAGTAATAAAAAAAATATAATAAAAAAAGATTTTAATTTGTGACAAGTTTTTCAAGCTGATTTATATATATATATATATATATATTATAGTAGTCTGATTATGCTAAAAATTTAGATAGACTATTTTGTAGAGTTTCGAATCACTTTATGTACATTCTATAGTATCAATTACAGGGTATATTGTATGCAGAGTCAAAAAGTCATGTTAAAAAAAAAAACAAAAAATGAAAATGAAAATGGCTAAAATATTTAAATTGCCGCTAAACAACGGAGGCAAATAGCCATTAAGGTAACATAAACAAGTCGAATGGAGTCGTGTCGAGTCGCGGCAAGGCGTTACTGCTGCTGCTGCGCTCTGTGGCGACAAACATTCCCAGTGGCAGACACCTTCCACTTTTTGTGGCCCACATGCTATGCCGGCGGCAAAGTATGGGCAACATCGGCCTGCTTGCTATGCTTGTGCAATGATTTGTGCAAGTCTCTCTCTCTCTCACTCTGTCTATCTCTATCTGAGTAACAGTCTATCTCTTTCACTCTACACTAACTTGTCTAGCTTTCAATAAGAATTCATTGGCCTGTTGCACACAGCTTTTGATTACTAATTTCTTCAGTTTCTGTTGCTATTTCGACTTCAGTTTCTGTTTCTGTTTCAGTTTTGTTTTTGGTTTTTGGTTTCTGTTTGGGTTTGAGTTTTGCTTAGCCGATAGCACTGATTTATGTAGTTTATTTATGGAAATATCTATTCGTGCTGAAATTGAAATTAACTTTGAATATTAAATTTATAGCATAGCAGCAGCGTAACGTAACGCAAAGCAACGCGCATCACTGCTGTGGCATACACAGCGACAATAGAATTTTAATTTATTTCTCTACATTGTCGGTATACACTTGTATATATCTCTCAATATATCCATATATATATATCTATATATATGTAACTATTACTTGACATTACAGTGTATAAAAAGTGCTTAGCATGCTTGTACTTTCATCACACGCGCACAGTGTTAACGTCAACAACTAGGCCTAAGCCACTTTCAGATCTTTAGTCTTTTTGGCCAGCGATTATGTGGGCATAGCACATGTCAACTTTGCTTGCAGCTTGATGAAAAGAAAACGAAAACGAAAAAGAAAATACAGCGCAGTGGCACAAAATAAACAAGAAGCAGATATTGAAGATGTTATTGAAGACAGCGTGAAAGACATACATAGAAATGATAACAATAAAAACACGAAATGAAATAAAATGAAAATGAATCGAAAAACTTATGAAATCGCATCGGTATGCCAAGATTTTGTTGTTGTTGTTGTTGTTTTTATTGTATATTTCAATATTTAAAGATGCAAGATAAACAATCAGAAAAAAAGAGATAAGCATAAGCAGAAGTGAGAGTGACCAGCAACAACAACAACATTGACAACAACAATAATCGGAAATAGGAAAGAAAGTTGTTACATTTGACTATGCGCTATTGTCCATCACACACACACACACACACACACATAAACACTCAGCACACAAACACGCCCCGCTGTGTCACAGTTTAGAATTTCAATATAAAAAGAAATAAAACAAAAGACTTAGGCAACGAACTTGTGTAACGAGGCAAGGTATGCAGCCTGCAACATTCCGCAAATGCAAAATACAAACACAATTCGCAAGGTCTTGCCTTGCCGCTTCTTGCGGTCAACAGTGTCAGCTGATACGCTGAGAAGTTGCGCTTCGCCAAACGCACTGCAAGATGCACACACACACACACACACACAAAGATACAACGACACAAAAATACAGAGTATAGAAATTTATGAGCTAGCTGAGCTAACGTTTAATTACGAGTTTGTTATGCAAAAAAAAAAAAAACAAAAACAATATTTAACTATTAAGAACAAGGCTAACTTGACACAACGATAGCGAATTGACGCCAGCTGCACCAGCAGCAACAGCAGCAGCAACAGCAACAGCAAAAAATCTAAGCAATATTTGCCTTGTTTCTTGCCTTAGCATGATAAGAGCATATCTGATGGTATGCCAATGCTATATATATATATATGCATATATATAAAATAAATAAATATATAAAATAAAAATAAAATGACAAACATAAAAATAAAATTTAAAAAGAAAATAAAAAATAAACATAAAAAAACAAATACAAAATATATGTAAATATAAAAAAGGTAAATAAATAATTAAAAGAATATACATTTAAAAAAGGAAAAAAAAATAAATAAATAAATATAAAAATTAAAAAAAAATATACATAAATATAAAAAATTTAAAAAAAATTAAAAAATAAATAAAACAAAGTAAAATAAAAATAAATAAATAAATATAAAAAAATATATAAATATAAAAAATATAAAAAATTAAAAAAAAAATAATACAAAGTGAAATAAAAATAAATAAACAAATATAAAAAATTAAAAAAATATATACATAAATATACAAAATTTAAAACCATAAATAAAAAATTTAAAAAAATAATAAAACAAAGTAAAAGAAACATAAATTAATAAATAAATAAACAAATATAAAAAATTAAAAAAATATATACATAAATACTAAAAATTAAAAAAAAAAAAAAAAAAAAAACAAAGTAAAATAAAAATAAATATAAAAAAATATAGAAATATAGAAAAAGGTAAAAAAATAAATAAAAATGTTAATAGAAATAAATAATACAAAGTAAAATAAAAACTAAATAAAAGCTTTATCTAAACATATATATGCAATGCATATAAATTGAAATCTTGCCAAACAAATCGAAGATCAAAGATATAGAGATATAAAGCTAAAGCAACAACTTCCCTTTCCTGAAGAATCTCCAGTTACACACCAAAAATAAAAAACTTTCGCCAAAAAAAAAAAAAACAACGAAATCGAATAGCAACAGCAACAACAATAAAAGCAACAATTTTACAGCCAGCAGACAAGTTGATGCCAAAGCAAGCAGATGCAGCAATAGACTCGCAAAGTTGCAGACTTGTAGCTATTGCAGAGGCAGAGGCAAAGGCAAATGCAGAGGCAGAGGCAGAGACTGTTATTATCCAATGCGCATCATTAACATTTGCTGTAACTGACTGAACAGATCTCGGCGTGACGATCAAATTGCAGCACATGTGAACACGTGTGAGTACAGCAACAGCAACAACAACAACTTGCTGCTTGTGAAAATGAAATTAAACTAAAGACGAGTCTGCAACATAGATTGAAGTTTGAAGTTTGAAGACTGCAGATAGACAATGCATAGACATGGGCAACATTTTGATGTCAGATACATTTGCAAATAAGTCTTAGACATAACAGACAAAAGCAAGAAACAAGACAATAATAACAATAATAATAACATTGTAGGCCAATGTAAAATGGACAAAGACAGACAGAGAGAGAGAGAGAAGGGAGACAGCAAAAAGTGGCAAACGGGACAAACGATTCAGGCAAATTATTGACAGTGAAAGTAAAAGTTATCCATGAAGTTATTTTCTTTTGGGCTGTCGAACCGAACTCATAATATCTGTGAGTGAGAGAGACAGGGGGAGAGAGAAAGAGAGAGAGAGAGAGAGTGAGAGAGGTAAAGATGTAAGAGTGGGGCGCAATAAAAGCTACCATGCAAAATGCAGACAAAACACTTGCAAATGGAATTTACATACACATATCTCTCTCTCTTCTCACTCTCTCTTTCTCCCTCTCACTCTCTGTTTTGTTGCTACATGTTAAGTCAAGCAATTGATTTCAATTGCCAGATTTTATACATTTTTATGCGCTGTAAACATAAATTGCAATCAAAAGACTTCAGTTGCCATACGAAAGGGTATATGCAATTATCTTGCCTTGCAACATGACAGACATGTCAGACAGATACCCTGTACAATTTTCTACAATTTGTAAATATATATTTTTCAATATTTATTATATTGAAATATTTTCAAGGCTTTGGCCAACAATATTTGGTAACTGTTAGTCGTGCTTTGCACATTGCTCTCATTGTATGAATAACGAAATAATAAAAAAAACAAGAAGAAAATAAAAACAAAATGAAAACAGAAACAATTCGAGACATCGTTCTATTAACCCACTGGCCGAGGCAGTGATGGTGCTGCTGCTGCTGTTGCTCTTGCTGCTGCTGCTGCTGCAATCGCCTCTCTCACAATTGGCCACACCTCAGTAGTACCGCCTTTAGCATGGGCAACTTTAGACCCGGACCCGATCGTGACTTCATTTTACAGTGTTGTGCACGTAGTTGCCGCATTTCTGGAATCTTTTAATGTTGTTGTCATTGTTGTTGTTATTGCTGAGATCGCAGAGTCATCATAAATTAGGTGTAGATGGCATCTCAAAGTGCCGTCGCTATAGCGTCTGTTTCTCCCTCTCTCTCTCTCTCCATCACCTTCTCATCTGCTCGCAATGCAATTTAATGGCGACACAACATTCACACTCGCGTCTTGTGGGTGTGACTGTACTTCACACGCACACACACGCATACACGCATAGAGACAGTCTTAGGCTAAGGCTAAGAGTCTACAATTGATATGCTGAAAAATGTTATAATTCCCATAAAATATATTTTTTTACTACTTGAACAATTAGCAACATGCAAGCGACAAGGAAAGAAATCAATTTCAATAATTTCAACAATTTTATAATTTAGAAAATTATTATTATAATTATAATTAATTAATTAAAGAATTAAATAAATTTAATTATAATTAAATAAAAATTATAATTAATTAAATTAAATTTTAATTAATTAAATTAAATTATAAAATTACATTTAATTAATTTAAAATTAATTAAATTATAATATAATTTGTTAAATTCAATAATACTTTATTAAATTAAGTAATAATTAATTAAATTAATTTATAATTAATTGAACTAAATTATCATTAATTAAAGTATAATTAATTAAATTAAATTATAATTAATTAAACTAAATTATCATTAATTAAATGTAAATTATAATTTATAAATTTAAACTATAAATAATCAAATGAAATTTAATTTAAATATCATTTTATTAATTTAATTAATTTAATACTTGAGTTATATTAATTATAATTAAATTTAATTAATGATAATTTAATTTAATTAATTATAATTAATTAAAGAAAATTATAATTTATTAATTATTAATAATTAGAAAATATTTCTAAAGCTGCTTAAGTTCCGGCTCACAAATAATTTAATACATTCATTAAGTGAATTGTCTGTGTATTTCCAATACTTGATCCTTTTATGCCAAACTTGAACAAGTGAAACACTTGATACTCGCCCACAACTTACAAAATTGTTATAGTGAACAGTAGCTGAAACTTCATGACAACAATTGGCAAGTCACAAAAAAAAAATACATAAATCGCACAAGTACAAACAAGAACAATTCAAATTGTACGTTAAGAATTATTGAATGTCTGCGTCAGCATCAAAGGAATGCGACCTTGAGCTGTCGTCGGCGGCAGCAGCAGTTGCCGCTGTGGCTGCGGCTGTTGTTGAAATATCGTGACTGGCCGTACCCCAACTTGAATTCGAACTCAAATTGAGAATAACAAGTACTATGGCAAATACAATAAATACAAACATAAACATAAACAAGCGGCAAATACTTTAAGGGTACTCGGACAATAAATACAACAACAACAAAATAAATCGAATGAAAGAAAGAAAAATCTGGAAATCTGAAATCAGAGATCAGAAAATAGCTCAAGTCTCAGTGTCTTAGTGTCTCAGAGTCTTAGTTGCTCAGTGTCTGTCGCTTTGTCGTTCACTTGCTTGTACAATAAAACACGTTTGACGAACGAAGATGAAGATTGAATATCTGTCAGGTTCATATATAGTGCTCACAAAGCAGCAACAACAACAGCAACATAACAAACCACAATAACAGCAACAGCAGCAACGACAACGTTCACTTTTATTTTCAACATTGCAACCGCAAGAAAATCAACAGAACAACAGCAACAAATAATGACAACAACAACAACAACAAGAACTACAACAACAACAACGAACATAACGACACAAATGGCAAATAACAAAGATCAAACGCGTCGCTCGTTGTCATTGTTATAGCAGCAGCAGCAGCAACAATTGCTAATAGTTATTATAATAAATTGCCAGCATATAGCCTAACATATCGTATATAGTATCGCATATATATATATACATATATCCATCTATATATAATATATGTATATACAAATCAAAACATCATAGAATTTATAGCATATTTTCTAGTATAATCAATTATTAATTATTTTTTTTTATTATTATTATTATTATTATTTTTTTTGTATTTTTATTTACATTTATATTATACAAAAAAAAACTGAAAAGAATTTGAAAACTCAAGGCTATAGTTCTGGCTATACATCTCTAGAATTTAGCTTTTTGTTGCTTCAAAAAAAATCATTAGCTATAGAAACTATATTTAATAATCTCTGTACAACTAAGCGTATGCGTAATGAATACTAAATTACACTAGACTTTAATGTAAATACATAGATATATTTATATGTACATATAAATAAACTTGATTTTATATGAAACCTTGATCTATGCAGCTTTTGAAATAAATTGTAGTTGAAGTTTGTTGCATTAAGAATGCTAAGAATTTAGTTATGCTACGCTGCAATATTCAGTCTTTAAATTTATTCTTTAAAATTCTACAAAATCTTTGTCTAAATATTCGACAGTACAATCAACTATATATAGTATATATATATTATGAAAAATGCCAAGAATTTTCGTTAAACTTTGCTGCAAATATTCAGTTATGCAAAGACTTTAAATTTATTCTTTAAAATTCTACTAAAAAATCACCTAAATATTCGACTATATATTCATCTATATATTATATATTACATATATCTTTATATATTATTTATATATTATATTTTATAAAAAATGCTAAGAATTTTCGTTAAACTTCGCTGCAAATATTCAGTTATGCAAAGTCTTAAAATTTATTCTTTAAAATTCTACTAAAAAATCACCTAAATATTCGACTATATATTCATCTATATATTTTATATTATATTGTATATTATATATATTTTTATACATTATATAAATTTTATGAAAAATGCTAAGAATTTTCGTTAAACTTTGTTGCAAATATTCAGTTATGCAAAGACTTTAAATTTATTCTTTAAAAATTTTGCTTAAAACTTCGACTAAATATTCGACTATATATTCATCTATATATTATATATTACATATATCTTTATATATTATTTATATATTATATTTTATAAAAAATGCTAAGAATTTTGGTTAAACTTTGCTGCAAATATTCAGTTATGCAAAGACTTTAAATTTATTCTTTAAAATTTCTGCTTAAAACTTCGACTAAATATTCGACTATATATTCATCTATATATTATATATTACATATATCTTTATATATTATTTATATATTATATTTTATAAAAAATGCTAAGAATTTTGGTTAAACTTTGCTGCAAATATTCAGTTATGCAAAGACTTTAAATTTATTCTTTAAAATTTCTGCTTAAAACTTCGACTATATAATCAACAATATATCTTTCACTTAACATAGTTTGATCAAAGCTTAAACACATTCTATAGCTTTTGAAATGTCAATGAACTGTTTTTCTTTTTTGTGTTTTGGCCAACCGTTCAATATTTAATTATGCAGTCAAAGACCCAATTACATAATTTAACAAGATATTAAGAATATATTTGCAGAACTGAACTAAGTTAGTTAGTACTATTATCTATATGCTATACAAATCTGTTTAACTTGTGTAATTCTTATTGTGCATATACATATATGGTATATACATATCTGTTCAGCAAATTCAGCAAAAAGCACAAAAACAATTGAGAAACCAGTTTCTTTCAAAATTGGTCTCTCAAGTCTCTTCTAAACAATTTCAATCATTTTGCCATTTGTTTTTCTTATATGTTGTTGTTGTTGTTGCTTTTGCTGTTGTTGTTATTGTTAGCTCGACTACCAATGAAATTCGGAACAGTCGGTAAAAAAAAAAAAAAATACACAAAACCAGTTTCATGTTTTGCATATGTAATTCTCAAATTTCCAAGAATATAATAATTTCTTTATTTTTATTTTTTTTTTCGTTGTTGTTGTTGTTATTTGTCATTTCGCTTCTGTTGTTATTCCCATGTTTGCCAATTTATCAATTTCCAAAAAGTATGTTAAACAATTTCATCTTTTTTTTTTTTAGCAGATTTTACTTCAAATGTGACGAGGAAAAAAAAAAAAAAAGTTGTTGAATTTATTTTTTTTTTTTGGGCTAAATAATAATAGTAAAATGTTCATAAAATAAATTATATGCCAAATTAAACAAGATTTACTTAATTTTTTTAAGAGCATTTTAATGCAGCGCAGTTTGTTTTTTCAAGCGCGCAAACAAAAGACTTAAGCAAGAAACTTGACGCGTAATTACAACTACGTGCTGCGCATTTAAAGAGCAAGCGAGCGAGCGAAAGAGAGAGAAAGAAAGAGAGAGAGAGAGAGCAATCATACGCCAGGTTGGGCATTGGCCACTTGTTGAGATCAGTCAATAAACTGACGGAAATGCGGCTACATGTAGGCTGCTGACGAACAGAACTTCAAGAAGCATAAAAGAAAAAACCAAAAACAAAAGACTTAGGCAACGAACGTGATTTCATAATTTACAGACGAATGAGAGAAAAGTCAAGTAACTAAAGCTTAAAAATTTCCAAAAAAAAATACATGATTATTTTATTTGTTATTTTTGTATTTTTTTTTTTTTTTTTTGCCTACTGTTAATTTCTATGCTGGTAAAAGCCAAAACTTGAGACATGATGAAGCTAGAGTTGTAGTTGTAGCTTATGCTGCTGCTGATGATGATGCTGAAGTGGAAGTTGAAGTTAAAGTTAAATTTATCCATGCATTTAATTAGCCATTTTCACACATTTCACTTTCAACAAGCTGCCAAATTGTCCGAGCGATTTCTTCAATGAAACGCAAAAAAGCCATTAACGGTCAAAGCGTAGGTTGTAGTTGACAAGCCTCAGGCATCTGCTATTGCGACTACGTCTGAGACTTCGACTCCAACTCTGAGTACGAGTACAAGTTTTGAGTATCTGTATCTTTATATCTTTATCTTTTGTTTGCCCCTGATGTTGCCGCTGTTGTTGCCATTGCCGCCGTTCAACTCTTAACTCTCTATCGGCGATTCACTTTCAAGTGACCAAAGCATTTTATTTTTCTCTCTCTTTCTTTTCATTTTCCACTTTTGCATTTTCATTTAGCATTTGCTTTTTGCCAGCTAATTGAAAATTTTTGCATTACATTGAACTTGCGCGCGCATTGCGCCCAATTTTCTTAACTGCCAATGGGCAAAAGATTTTCACTCGAATTTCAATTTCAATTTACGAACATGACTCTAAGCCCACAAAACTTTCTGCACAATTCGCCCCTCAAAACTCTCTTTTATGCGCTAAACAAAAAAAAAAAAAAAACCCGCATATCATTGCTGTAAATATGAATAGATTTATAAATATTAGACGAAAAAAAAAAAAACGATGAAGGAGAAGAAGAAGAAGCAGAAAAAGATGAAGATGAAGATGAAGAAGAGAAACACTTAAGCATCCATATAACCGTGATATATCTAATGATGAGCTCAGCTTTGATTGCCAATTATTAATTGAGCTGAGACGAAGTAGAGAAAGAGAGAGACAGAGAGAGACGCGTGAAATGAGATGAAATAAAATTTGAAATTAGCGTTAAAATACAACAACAAAAATTTATATATACATATATATGTATATAAAAATTGGATTATAGTAAATTATACTATGCGTATAAATAGTTTTTAGACTTCATTGCAATTAAGCTTCACTCTGATATATAATACCATATATCTCTAATATATGATATACTATTATCGATATATCGATAACTATTCATATTATATTACAAATATAAAGCAAAGTTGTGAAAGTTTTACTCTCTGTCTTCCCTCCCCTTAAATATCCCTACAACATTCTAAAGACAATGCCAATATTTTAAGTTTTCGTACACGCATAAACATGTCGAAAATGTTCACTTTTAACTAACTTTTACTTTCAACTTCAACTTGTTGTTGTTGCTGTACATATGTTAAGTGAATGTTGGCCCAAAATAATGCGCTTAAATAGCGTTAAAAAAAACCAAAAACAGCAAGCATAAAGATAGTAGTGCAAAAAAAAAAAAAAAAAAAAAAAAAACTAGACTGCTTGAGATTTACAGCTAACTGCTCGTTATTCATTCATTTCATTTCATTCCCCCTTCTTTATCTCTATTTCGCTGTCTATTTGCCTATCACTATTTCTCTCTCTCTCTCTCTTTCTCATTTTCACATAGTCGGATTACTTACGTTTCATTGCAATGAGGCAACGACCCAAAGCATAAGACGCAAATGCAGCGCAAATGGGCCGTAATCAAGCTGATTTCTTTGGGCTTATTAGCCACTTGATAAAACAACAATAACAACAACAACAACGACGATAACAACAACAACAATAAGTCAATTATATATAAATAGTTAATTAGCCAAGGTTTGACTCAGTGCATACCCTGTAATAGTAATAGTAGAGCTTAAAAATATACAAGAAATATTTATATAGAATTTTTTCTATATCAATTTTTACACAATTAATTTTGACTAGACTTTTGTAACATCTATAAAGAGGCGTGGCTGATCCAACAAAGAATATATACATTCGAGTCGCGATAATTCGTATCCCGTTAATTCGAAATTCTCAATAATTCGTAAACATTTCTGTTCCCTTGAAAAGAAATTTAATAAATAATTTGAAAATAATTCGAAATACTTCATAATTCATAAAAAATATTTCGAATTATCGAGACTCGACTGTATATATTTTCATGATCAGCTTCAACAGCAGAATCCAAATATACATGTTCATCAGAGCGACGCGTCAGTCCCTTGGTCCTAATGAAACTTGTTATATATACTCCCTATGCCCATAAGCATAGGAAGGACTACCATAGGACTACCATATCATATATGTAGCTACCATAGGAACACTTGGTCGTCTATGAAATTTAATTTATATGAGAAAAAAAATGTTCATATAAGCCTGCAAGAGCATCACATCTTCGGCTAAGTGCAAAGGCCTAAAGGACCAGCACTCCCAATCTTATGAAGAAGTCCAAAATTGTATCGATTCGTGGATCCAGTTCTTTCAACTCGGGATCCCATTACTGCCAAAGAGATGGGAATAAGTAGTGGCTAGCGAGTGGTCAGTACTTTCAAACATAAATGTATAGTCTGTTTTTTACAATAAATCTTTAACTTTAGGAAATAGAACGGCGGAAGCAAAGTTGTATACCTAATAACTTTGCTTTTCTATTTTATTATTTATTTATTTTAAGTAGAATTTTTAATAAATTTCGACATATATACAACTATATATTTTGATCTATAATATACATATATGTATATTATATATTGATAACTTTCTGCATTTCATTTTTGACACATTATTAATTTAAAAAAAAAAAGTTTTCAATGCTGCTGTTCTTTCACTTTGAATTGAACTAGTTCAATTGTCGCATACCAGAAAATATTTTAAATAAAAAAAAAAATAATGTAAAAAGCAAATTGTGAAATTGCTCTTGTTGTTGTTGTCGTTGCTGTTGTTGTTATTGTTATTGGCCGCAGCAAAAAGAAACAAGTTTTGCAATTGATTTAGATCAAAATTTACGAGTAGTACTGCTACTGCTACTGCTCACTGCTCGCAGCTCACAGCTCATTGCTCCGATTCCCATTCCGTTCCGTTGGCAATACAATTAACAATTGAACAAGTTTTATGCTTAGGCTTTGGCTTTGTTTACAATTTTATTGTTGTTGTTGTTACTCTTGTTGTTATTTTCAATATGAAATTGAAAGTTTTTTTTTTTTTGGAGTAACTATTGAAATTGAATGCAATGAAATTCTGCTATGCGCCAATATCTTTTACACATTGAGCAGCTTTATATTTCTTTAGGTTTTCGTTGTTTTTTTTTTCGATATATTTTTTTGCCAATCATTTTTAAGGCGTGTCACACTGTATTGTTGTTGTTGTCATTTTTTATTACATTATCAGATGCTTTAATTATATTATTTTTATAGAAAATCAATTGAAATTTGTGGCATTTTTTTTTATTTTTTTGAAAGCGTCCGAAATTTTTTTACTTGCTGAGTTAACAGCAAAATGCACAAGTTAAGTTTATGTTTTGTGGGCCTTAAAATTAATAACTAACTAATTGCAAATATATATATATATATGTATAGCTATAATTTATATATATATATATTTATTTGCAAATATTCCAAGCCCACTTTGACTTATCACGCACTTGGCTAACGCATGTCGACCCACATTTGATGCTTGTATCTTTAGTTTTACCTTGAGTTTTTTTTTTGCTGTACATTATAGACAAGAGTATTCACAGCTAAAAGGCTTTTGGCTGGAAAACAGATTTGTTTAATGTTTTATTTGGAGCACACAATGTGAACGCTGAAGCGAGCGTGCCAGTCGACCAACCCAAAACCCAAAACGCAAAACGCAAAACCAAATCAACTTGAAAGCAACAACAATTTGTGCCAAATTCAATGCAAATCGCATTACGGAAAGCGTTGCAAACAAACAACAAACAGTGACGGCAAACAGCAACAGCAGCAACAGTAACAACAAGAGCAACTGTAACAACAGCAGCAACAACAGCAACAGTGACAACAACTGCAATAACAGCAAAAGTAACAACAGCAACAACAAATGTAACAGCAACAACAACAGTCACAACAGCAGCAACAGCAGCAACAGCCACAGCAACAGCAACAGCCACAATAGCAGCAACAATAACAACAGCAACTGCAGTCACAACAGCAACAACAGTAAGAGCAATAACAACATCAACAACAGGCAACAACAATTTCAGTGACAACAACAGCAGCAGCAGCAGTAGGAGCAGAAAGAGCAACAGCAACAACGATATTAACAACAACAGCAACAACAACTTCAGTGACAACAACAGCAGAAGGAGAAACAGTCACAACTGCAACAGCATCAACAGCAACAACAATAATAATACCAACAGCAAAAGTCTTAAAAGCAACAGCAAAAATAATAACAACAGCAACATCAACAACAGCAGCAGCAACTGCAGCAACCACAACAATAATAACAGCAGCAACAACAACAACAACAAATGCCACAAAATGAATTTGTAACAATTTCATAATACTCACAGCATATATTTAGTTAGCAATTAAAATTAAACAATTAACTAAAGCATAAAAAAAAATAAAAATAAAAAAAAACAAAAAACAGCAGAAAAATATACAAAAAATATAAAAATCAAAAGAAAAAAATATAAATAAAAACGTGCAGTAAATCAAAGTATTTATTATAGTCTATATATTAAGTTAGTTAATTGCTGTATATATGCTCAACACTAGCTTAACAATAACTACAGAAAATGCACTAATAAAATACTAAAATTAGTGAATACTAAGCACATAGTTTTCAGTTATTTATTTTCTTAGTTTAACTAGAATTAGTTTATGCCACATTTGTTTTTTTTTTCATTCTCTTTAATTTTTTTTTCTTTTTTTCTATTTGCTATTGAACAGAACAGAAATTCATTGCATGCCAATAGAATCAACTTTGTCGCTGTCGCTGTGTCGCTGCGTCGCTGCTTCGTTGTGTCGCTGTGTAGTTCGAGCAACTTTCAATGCAAATGGCGCCGCTTGAAGACTGGTTACCGTTATAAGGCATTGCTCTGCAAAAGGTGCAGCTAGTTAAGCGTTAGCTGAGTTACACTGTGAGCAGCGGGTGAAACTGATGGAGGGTGGCGAGGGGGGAGTGGGGCGAGCTAAGTTAGCAAGCTGCTTGCAGTTGAAGCCTGTTACAGTCGGTGTAGTTATGCTCAGAGGGTTTGGAGCGAGCTAAGGGGAAGTGAAGTACAGAGAGTGAAGAGCTGTAGAGTGAAGAGTTGCAGAGCTGAGAGTGAAGACTGGAGAGCTGAAGAGTAAAGAGCGAAGAGTGCAGAGCGAAGAGTTAGTGAGCAGAGAGCGAAGAGTGGTGAGCAGAGAACAGAGAGTGAAGAACGCAGAGTGGAGAGTGAAGAGTGAAGAGCTGAGAGTCGCATACATATCAAATCATTTTAACTGCCTTGACGTACGAACTATAGAAAAATGTGGTTAATGTTTTGCTGTTGTTGTTGCTGCTGTTGTTGTATGCTTGAATTGCAGTTGCCGCATTTCGATGTTGTTGCTCTTGTTGTTGTTATTGCTGTTGTTGTCATTGTTACCGTTGTCGGTTAAGGTAACTTATGCACTTGTGCATTTTCCTAATTAAGTCAAATGCGCAGCGACAGACAATTTTTTGTTTTTTTCATTTTTATTTTATTTTTATTTTATTTTTATTTTATTTTTATTTTTATTTTTATTTTATTTTTATTTTGTTTTTATTTTATTTTTATTTTATTTTATTTTTATTTAATTTTTATTTTTTTTTATTTTTATTTTTATTTCATTTTATTTTTTTTTATTTTATTTTATTTTATTTTATTTTATTTTTATTTTTATGTTTTTTAATTTTTTTGCTGCATTTTTTCAATGCTTTTGGAATTTATGCAAAGGGCGACAACTGAATGCTACCTTGAAATCAACAAAAAAATAAATAAATTTTTGAATTTATAATCCTTAAACAGAGAAAAATGCTGCAATATGATTTTCCAATTGATTTTTCATCAATTTTACAGTCAACATAATGTGCCATAAATTTGCATTTATAATTTCCGCAAATCTTTAAATGCGATTTATAATTAATTTATCTTCATGTATGTTGTCTCTGTGTGTATGTGTGTGTGTGAGTGTGTGTCTTTGAATGACAGTGAGTGCATTTTGCATAGCATTCAAGGAAAATACTCGACCAAATGCAATTTCAATTCCATTTCCATTGCCAGCAACAACATTAAATGCAGCAGCAGCAGCAACAACATGTTTTTGGCCAAGCTACAAAAAACCTGGCCAAAATGCTGATGAACTTGTTTGCAGCGCCTACAGCAGCTAACGCGAAAAGTGAATGGGCAGCAGTTAGAGACGTGAGAGAGAGAGAGAAAGAGAGAGAGAGGCGAGTGGAGCAAGCAGTATTAGGAGGCTGGACAAGGGGGCCAGAGCTTTGACGCTTTAACAATTTGGTTAAAGTTTAATAAACTTTATGAAATGTTGTCTCGAGACTCAAGTGGGAAACGCAACTCAACGCAACGCAGTCAACGCCGTCGTCGTCGTCGTCGTCAAATCCAAAGGCAACGACTTCAATTTCAGTGACAATGACGTAGACATAGACGTAGACATCGGCATAGACAGCTGCTTGGCTTGCAGCCATATTTGCAAGGTGTAGGAGAGTGGAAGGGGAAGACCGCGGGGAGGTAAGATAGTTGATAGTGCATTGATAATAATCAAAGGAAATTCAATAAAAGAAAAGCAACTGAAAAAAAAAAACCTATTGAAACAGGAAGCTCAAGTCAATGATTAGAGAAAGTTAATGCGTGTAATTAGTAAAAAAAAAAGAAAACCAGACGCATAATCGATAAGTTTTCCTGTTTTTTTTGTTTTATTGATAAGCCTATCGATAAATAATGCTATGAAAATCCCTTACGTGTTAATCAACTTTTAAAAGCAACATTTAAAACTTTTTCCTTTTTTTTTCTTTGACAATATGTTGTAGGCGTGTCCCTGGCGTAGCACTCCTAGAGAAAGTGGACAAAAAAAAAATAGACATTGAAGCAATGCAAGAGATGAAAAAGACTAGGAAATTATTATTATGAATGCAGCGAGTGAGACAGAGCGATAGAGAGACAGAGAGAGAGAGAGAGAGAAGAAGACATGTGAGATGCAAGATAAGAATCTCTGGGTAATAACATGTTGTTGTTCGAGTAGCAGCAACTTTCAAAATTGTATCTAATGGATGCATTTCTGTATCTGATGCTATTGCATTTTCGATTAATCGCACACCTGAAATCAAGTGGCAGGCAGTCAAACAGGCAACGACAACATATATATGCATCATATTTTCTGTCTGTATAATTACCAGATGCTAGATATACTACATATATATGATATATAGCAAATACCAGAGCTCAGCTTTGTAATGAACTGATAAGCGCATAATTAACTAGCACTGTGAATACTACACTGCACGGCACTGCACTGCACGCCTGAAGAACTAGTCGCCAAAATGTTTTAGTGCCAAGTGGCAAATGTTACCCGTTGAGATATTTTTCTCTCTCTCTCTTTCTCTCTCCTTTATTTTTTAAGGCGTGTTTGCCAGCGTCTTATGCTCAACGATTTCAATAGATATTCGTCTTTAATGACTTTTTGGCCATTTTGTATGGGCCAGGCTAATGGCTTTTTGGCCAGCCTTTTGTTCTGCCAAAGAATTGGCTTTAAACAACAATTTTTTTTTTCAATCGTTTCGCGTAAGTGGTAAAAGCACCGCTAGCTAACTCTTTAGCTTCTTGCCACTTGCCACTTGCCGCACACAATGAACTACAGCTATAGCTTGAAGAAAGAAAAGATATGTATATCTACATCTATATGCAAAAAAAAAAAAAAATATCGAACACCTGTTTCAATACAATAGACTTACCCCCCCCCACCGCCGCTGCTTCAACAGCAGCAGCATGAAAATAGGTCAACTCCACAATTAACCTCAATCTGCAAAATCTTAACATATAGCATAAAGCAACAATAACAATTTTTAATCAAAAAGTTATAAAAGAAAATTTTTACGATTCTATTATTGCTCAATTTCATAGTTGAAAAAAAATTCAATTCAAAATTGCAAATTGATATTGATATTGTGTTGTAATTATAATATTTATATGATAAATTATATAGAACAGATAGTTATAGCATTTTCTTATGCTTGTAAAGCTTAAACATAATTTACAACAAAATTGGACAAAAAAAGTCAATCACCGAAACATTTTCTATGCTTTTATTTTTTTTGGAGGCTATAAATCTTATAAAACTATTAAAAATAATAAATAATTGCATTTCATTCATGATCAACAAAATTGTTGTCACTTCTTGTTGTTGTTGTTATTGTAGTTGTTGCCAATTACTGAAACACATTTAACAAGATTCTGCAAAAACAGGCTTCGAAAAGCCAAAAATAACCAAAAACTGGGAAACAAAACTCGTTAAAATAAACGATACAAAATGAGAACAACAAAGAAAAAAAAAATAAACTAAATAAAACAAAAACAATCAGTAAAAACAACAACATTATGGGGATACCACAAGAAACAAATACAGACAACACTTGCATGGAGAGGGACTGAGAGAGAAAGAGGGAGACAAACACATTTTTAAAGCCTCAGTTGCAAGAGAAGAAGACAAAATAATAAAAGAAAGAAAGAGTTCAATGCACGCAAATCGGATTAAGTAAAGAAATTAAGTAATACAGCAAGGTACATGAATACATAGCATAGCATAGTAAGATTATTATGTACATTGATAGATCGAAAGATCGATAGATAGATAGATAGATAGATAGTTAAAAGAATCTGTCATTAAAGAGAAATGTAAAGCGTCAAAACAATCAAAACAACTTGGGCGACAACTTGAAATGCCAATAGGAAATGCAAAAGGCAGGAAACAACTGTGAGAAAGGTATGGAATTAAGTCAAGTAGATCGAGACAAACTGTGTCAAAGCTAATATAACTGTATAACTATTGCCAGCAAAAAAAAAGAAATAATAATAATAGCAGCAAAAAATCTAAGCAAATGCAAAACAATATAAAAAAAAAAAGCTTCAACTTTGAGATACAATTTTGTATAGTTAAATAAATAATAATAAATAAAAATAAATTAAATAAATAATAATATCAATAGTAAAATAAAAGCCAAAAAAAACTTTTATCTAATATATAAAAAAAAATTGCAAATAAATTAGCAAAAAAAACTGAACATCGTGCAGTATTATTCACTGTGTTTAGCCTTTGCCTTTACAAATGCTCACATACCTTTTTTTTTGTTGTTGTTTTCTTGTTTTTCGCTCTTTTGCTCTTTTTTCCAGCTATTTTACCGTTCCAATTTCGTAAAACCAATCACAAGTCGAGTTGAGCATTTAAACAGCTGTTCAGCACTTAACACTTGTCTTACACATCAAATTGTGCAGTTATTTCAATTCCCTTTTTTCTTTTTCTTGTTTCGTTTTCAGTATTTTATAATCAAATTTTATGTTTTATATTTTATTTACTTGTCACATCAGTAGCGTAAATTTAATTGAAAATACGTTTTCAAAATTGTTAAAGAAAATCACGCGCAATCATTTAATACGAGCTCGGCTTGAACAAACACAATTTGTAGCGCTGCTTTTATTTTTAACACAACCGAACGCATCGAAGCTCAAAACTTAACTGAATCAATGTCTGTCATCGCTACTCGCAACTGAGCCCTTGTGCTGCTGTGCTGTGCTCTGCTCAGCAGTAACAGCGGCAGCTTAGCGGCAAATAATTAAGCTGTGAGAGCGAAAGCACTGTGAGAGCGGCGCAAAAAAACAAAAAGCTCACATTGAGGCTGAGCATTTGCAAGCTGAAAGCTTTGCGTAAGCGTATGTGTGCGAGTGAAAAGGAAATAAACAGTTAACATTTCTTGAGTGTTTTTTTTGTTGTTGTTTGTATTTCTTCTTTTTTTTCTTTTTTTTTGTAGTAGAGTTTTGTATTTTATTCATAAGTTTTGCTCTATTGCTTTGAAATGTATACAAAAAAAAAATCTATTAAATAAAATACTGTTTTTTTTTTAGACTGTCCAAAAGGAATTAACAATTTTCTTTTCTTTTTTTTTAAGTAAACAATTGCACTCTGGACATTAAATATAATTGTATAAAAAGAGGGGAAAAAAAACAAATGCATTGCATAAAATCAAAGACAAAATAAATTAATAGGGGGAAAAATTATAGGGGGAGGGAATTGTTTTTGCTTTTTTTGTGTGATTGTTTTTGTTGTTCTTTGTGTACAGTAATTAATGCATTTATATATATATATATTTATATAAACAATATCGAATATCGAATAATAATATAATAATATCAGTTAATGGATCAGACATTTTTCTAGAGACGTTAAGTAAAATGCCTTTTGGTTTTTTCTTTTTGGTTTTCATTTGCTTTTGTTTTTCTCGCCTAACATTTACTTTAAGTTTTCTGAGTAATTTGTTTAATTTTTAATTTGTTGTTTTTTTTTTAGCAATTTTTTTTTTAATATTTTTTAATTTTTGTTTGTAAGAATTTTCATTTGTCGTTTGTTTTTTTTTTGCCATTTGTTTTCGCGTTTGTTTTTTTTATGCAATATTACAACTACAGTTAATAATTGAAATGGAGAGTAAGAAAAAAAAAAGTTAATAAGCTAACGAAATCTTAAGCTTGTCCCATATCATCGACAGCTACAGCGCAGAGCACATACATCATGCCAGCACTTAGCAGTGCTGTTACCGGTACCGTTACAATCCAAGCATATGCAATATTCCGAAACAAATGCCAATCAACGCTGCCATCTCTCATTGGAGGAGCTGTGGCAGCCTCCTCAACAGTTGCCTGCTGTGTTATCTCCTGCTGCTGCTGTTCTTTCTGCTGTTGCTGCTGCTGTTCCTCCTGTTGCTGCTGTTGCTTCTTTTGTCCTGCTGCACTGACATGTCCCACAAAAACAACGGAACCAACTTTACAATGTGTTGTAGAAATTGGCAAACCAATTTTGCTGGCCAGCAGTACTGTGATGGCAGCGCCAATTTCAATAGTAAAGCCACTATACAAAAAAAAACAACAATTAACAATTATAATTCAAATTCTATTAATTAATCTTTAACTTACGTCGATGAGGTAATCTTTGTTAAATCATTGCCAATCGTTTCAATGACACGTCGACCCCATAGCCAAAGACCAACAGAGATGCCAATACCGCCATAGATTAATATATATATTGGACTCTCTGCTTGCTGCATAACTGAACCCTCACGATATATCATATAGAGCGCAATTAATGGTCCAATGGCATTGCTAACATCATTGCCGCCATGTGCAAAACTGCCAAAGGTTGCTGTTAATATCTGTAGAAATGAGAAAAGCATTGATATCTCTGGTGTTTCCTCAGCATTGCTGGCACGTCGACCCTCTGTATGATGTTCCTCATCCAGTTGCTCATTGAGCGTATCCTTGCTTTCGATAAGCGGCACTTTACTTGAATTTGGTGACAATGTTGAATTCATCATAAGATCTAAGCTGGCAGCACTTTCAACTACTTGCAGATTATTATTGGCATTCGCTGAACCACTGGCCGCTGCCATTTGTTGTTGTTGTTGTGGTGGCTGCTGCTGCTGTTGTTGTTGGGGTTGCACTTGCTCATCCTGCTTGTCAAAACATTCGCTTAGCTTCAGTCGCTTTTGCTGTTGTTGTTGCAGCTGCTGCTGCTGCTCATCGATGTAATTCAAACTTGTTACCGTTAGATCAGTATTATCTAAACTTGCTTTCCCCAATAGATCTTCCGCTTTGCGTATTAATTCCGGATTTATCTTATAATCATCAGCTGCCGGCGCATTATTATTCTTTGACGCAAGACCAAATGGCGCCAGCTTAAAAGTTTTTGGTGAATTATCACTGAGCGAGACAAGTTCCGTTATTTCAGCAATAGCTGGCAATGGTTTACCCTCACTGACCAATGATAATGGACGGCGTTGTTTCTTGGGGCTGCCCGATGGTGATGATTCTATTTTAAACAAAATATAGAACAATAAAATTTGTTATCGATATATTGTTGCAATGGGTAAAAACTTACCCACAGAGTCCTCAAAATTAAATTTAACTGGATTTTCGGCACGCAATTTTTTGGCAATTGTGCGACGCTGCAATGGCACCACAACCAGCTGTGTAAGTAATGCCACCACCAGTGATAATGCCACACTGCCACTCAATGCTATCCAAGCAGGAATATTATCCATATAAAGCACTGCAAGGATATAAAATTCCTTCAAATAATTGTACAAATATTAAAAAAAACAATATGCAAAATTTACATTTTGGTCCATCGAGCACAACACTGATGACATTGATAAAGAATGTGACGCCATAGAAAATGGGCAAGGAACGAAAACCCGCCTTTAGTGGCTCCTTGGCGCGCAGGATAAAACGTCGTATGGCCAAAAAGAGTAGAATACTAACAATGCCGCTAAGCACTGGTGAAATAAACCATGAGCCAACAATGGTGCCCAATGTTGACCATTTTAAACCTTGCATGCCACGTGCCACCAATGAAAAACCAATTGTTGAGCCAACAATGCTATGTGTACCAGAAATTGGTAACTTTAGGAATGTTGCAACCAATAACCAAACAGCGCTGCTTGTTAATGCAGCGACACAGCCAAGCATTAATACTTCCTCGGATCCTTCATATAAGCTAACCTCAAGGATGCCTTTACGCATAGTATCCGAAACTTTGTAGCCTAGAAAGTGACAAATATAAAAAAAAGAAAAAGAAAATGAGCAAATGAGCAAATGTCGAAGATATTTGAAAATTGTTTTGACTTACCAATAAGAACAGCGCCAGAAATTTCACAAATTGTGGCTAAAACGCATGCTTGTCGTATGGTTAAAACGCCAGAGCCAACACTAGTACCAAATGAATTAGCCACATCGTTGGCGCCAATGCCAAAGGCCAAAACAAATGCAATGAGAAAGCCAATGACAACCATCCATAATAATTCTGGTGCAAAACTCTCCATGATGATGTTGTTGTTGTTCTTTTAACTTTTCTTTAACTTGTTTTTCTTCTACTCCTACTTCTTCTTCTTATTTGTAATTATTATATATAAAAAAGAAATTCCTTGCCACACGCTAAATCTCTTAACAAACTGCTAAACAATCGAAACTCAAACAAAAAAAAAAAATAGAAATCAAAATTCTTTCTGCTTCTCAAAAATTATTTTTCTATATATTTTTTTTTATATGTTAAAAAAAAAAATAATAATTCTTTAAAAATTAAAATGCAATGAAATTGTTTGTATTGTTGGACAACGAAACAACAAAAAATATAAATAAATAAAAAAATACAATGAAAATTACAATTTACAAATGATGAGACAAAAATTGGACGAAACACAAAAAATTTGAAGACAAAAAGGAAGAAAAAAAAATAAACAACGAATAAACGAAAAAAATAATTTGAATAATTTAATAATATGAATAATTGAAAATTATACTTTTCAAATATTTTTTAAACAGCCAAATTTGCGCTTAGACTTCATTGTTGTTATTTTCATAGTGAAAATTTTGAAGTATTTCTTGCCCTTTTTTTTCTTTTATCTCTTCCTAATTTCCAACACTTTTTCTACTTTTGCTACAGAAAAAAAATAATAATTTAATGAAAATACCCTGTAAAAAAGATAATGATACTGTTTTGTCTCGAACTACGCTAAGCTCTAAACTTAGACGCCTAAAAGTATGTTTGAGATTTAAGTACTAATCGCGACACTGACTGCTGCAAGCTAATTAATACTTATATTAATTATAATAATTATAATAATAATAAATAATTTATTAAAAAATATTTCTCTGTCTTCCCTTTGCTTTATGACTCCACAAAAATTACTGCAACTTTTTTTTTTAAGTGAAAGCAAAAAAAACAAATTCTGCAATTTGTATTTTTTTTTCTTCCTCCTTTTTCTTGTTGTTGCTGTAGTTGCTTTAACTGGATGTTGTTGTTGTTGATTGTTTAAGTGGAGTTAGTGTTGTTGTTGTTGTTGTTTTGAAGAAGTTTCTTGTTATGTTGAAAAGGAGCCGATGTTAGTCGAGTTGTTAAACTAGAAAAGCAAAAGAAAATGACAAGCAAAAAAAAATTGTAATTAATATTAAAAATGAATATAATATTAAATAAAAGTCACATACCTGACATTTAGGACAGCATAAATGTTTCCACCTCAAAGAGATATTCAACATGTCTGCAAATGAAAATTGATATTTGATATTTATTATTTATGTATTTGATATGTGAGTCTCTCATCTGAAATAATTCTACAACAATTTGAAAATTCTAATTCAATTCCAGTTGCAACTGGTTCAACAATTCGTGTTCACAATTGCTGCATGTGCAATTTTCAATTGGAAAATGAACAAAAAAAATAAATGAAAAATTGCCTTTTGTTTATTTTTAAATTGTTGCAATTTTCGTTAGCATTTGTCAGTTGCACGTGCCTCAATCTCTAGCTCAGAGAGGCAGCCTCATCAAAAAAAAAAAAAACAAAGTTCAATTAAATTCATGCTCGTAATTGTTGTTATTGTTGTTGTTGTTGTCCCAAAGCCAAAGCCTTTGTCGACACACAGTCGAGGATGCAATGTTGTTGACAAGACAAAGTCAACAACAACAAGAAAAACAATGAATTTGAATTTGAATTGATCGATGGAAATGAATTTTATTGAATTTACAAGCAGAATATCAATTGCAGCATAAACAGAAATAAATCTAAATTCCCTAATATAGAATTTTGACTATTTTTATTTAATTTATAAATATTTCGAATGAGAGAAAGCGACATAGAGAAAGAGAGAGTGTGAGAGAGAGAGACAGATAGTCTTGTTACTTAAGCAATGAATGTCGTTGAACAATGTAATAACAAACAATGGCAGCACTATAAATTTCCCCACACTATTTCTTTCCTCATGCCTCAACTCTTCCCCCACAACACTTTCCCAAGGCAGCCACAGCACTATCCCAAAAGGCGCGTCCCTTGCAGACACACACACAATAGTAGGACAATGGCTGTTGCCTGTGGCAAGGTCGCAACGTTGCTTACATTACATTGACATATGCTCGCAAAAAATTTTCCATAACTATAACAACGTCGCTCAAACCAAATCATAATCCTACGCGCCCCAAGATATTGTCTACCTGCCTTTTTTTCCCCCCTACCCCTACCCCCACCCCCAGCCAATACAATCATATGTATTTTATTGTGTTTGTTTACAATCATCGCATTGTAATAATCGCCTAGCGATTTATGGCATGCGACTAAAAATAAACTAAACCAAGAAGCACACGCAACCTGCAAACAGTTTGAATGCAACTGCAGCTACACTAGTGACAATCAAACTGTAAGCAGCTGTGCACTTTCTCGCATTGAAGGCTAAAAACAAAAAAAAACAAAACCCACCGCTGACCCACAGACACAAAGCCTATATGATGTCACACACACACACACACACACACTGGGAAAGCATATACGAATATGAAATACCCTGCAATTTGTTAAAAAAAAATTTCATAAGAAAGCAAGAGAAATATTTACGTATGTATATGTATGCATATGTATGTATCTATGTATGTATGTATGTATGTATGTATGTATGTATGTAAATTTATTCTTGCAATTAAAAAATAATGCATAATTTTGCATGTCTGCCAGACAGCTGCAGCAGTTTCAAGTGCTAAGAACCGTGGGTAAAGTTGATCGTGGTAGTGGGGGGGGGGAACTAGGCAAAGCAACCTTTAGCAGAAGGTAGCCTTGACATTGGTAATTGGCAACTGAAAATTGCATTTAATTCAAATTTATTGCTATACATTTGCCGCATTACAAAACAAAGTTGAAGCCAGGCAGCGGGTGAAGGCGTAACAGTGGTAAAAAGTATACAAAAAAAAAAATAGAAACAATTTTTAGCAAGCGTCGTGTGGCCCGGGCAAAGAAAGCAATTGTTAAGCAATCGTCTTCAACCCTTGGTGACCGCCCACTTTTGGGGTTGATTTAAAGCAAAGCTTCCATTGTTTGTGTGTTTTGTGTGTTCAAGTTCAAGGTCATGTCGGTGTTAATCAACCAAGTGTATCTCAAACTGTGACCACTCAAGCATCATTATTCCCTTTAAATCGATCGATAATATGCAACAACAGCAGCAGCAGCAACAGTAGCAACAAAATAATTAACAGGCACGTGCAACATAAGCTGCAGCAATAACAACAACATGAAGAACTATGAGCGATGTTTAACCAATTAAGCGGAACAATCAGCAAAATCATCGATTAGAAGTTCAAAGCAAATTAGAAAACGAAAGGAAGAGTTTATACATACAAAGAAATACACATATACATACATACATACTTACTTACATACATATATATGTCTGTATTTATTTACAGAGCAATTCAATAACATAATTTGAACAGAAAATCTATTGGCGCCGATAAGCAACAACAACAATAACAGCAACTTTAAGAGAGCAAAGGCAATTTCGTTAACATGTCAGAAAAAAACTTCTTATTGGAACTAAACGCAGATTAACAGACAGACAATAGAGCAAGTCTGTCAAAAAGAGAAAGAGAGAGAGAGCGAGAGCGAGCGCACAAACCTGGCAACAATGAAAGCGAAGGTGGAGCAGAAGTAGAAGAAGCAGCAGTAGCAGCGTAGGCAGACAACATATGTAGATAAATATGTATGTTTATATGTATGTATATGTGTGTGTGTGTATGTATAAGAAACACGAGGAAGCGCAATATGAAAGAATGAGGAATTAAATTTTGTAGATGAGCCAGAGATATCCAGATAGATCCAAACAATATCCGTTAGGTGCAAAACATGAGAAAACGCTTAGCGCAAAAAAAAAATAAAAAAAATTACGGTCAACTGTACTTTGTTTAAACAGTTTGAACTGCAATGGAAATAAGTTTATGGGTTATGGCCCCTGTATACACATACATACATACATATGCATATGTATGTATGCATGTTTGTATGTGCGTCGTGTGTGTGTGTGTGTGTGTGTGTGTGTGTGTGTGTGTGATACGCGGTGTGTCTGCTGCGACCTTGTGGGGGTTGCTCTTGCCACTGCCACTGCTGCTGCCAATCGTTTTGTTTATTCATGATATCATAAATACTTGCAGAAATTATTGCCTCTTAGTAATTGAGAAAATATTGCTTACACAAACACACATACACACATACATATACATTCTTACGTTGCTGTTTTGACGTAAGCGCAAGGAAATAAATTTGAGTTATGTATAAAATTATACATAAATTCAGCATTGACATCTCCATGTATACATACATACATACTTACTTTATGTCAATAAACTAGTCGTAACATTTTTAATAGCCACTGTACAGCAGCACAGCATCCCACAAGCTCGTTCCCAGTATCAGTCTTAATTTTTTCTATATTATAAATTTTATATTTAATTTTGCTACATTTGCGGTTTGTTTTAATTTTAACTAGCGTCCCTTTTTTATACTTTTTATACACAAAAAGGTAAAATGCCGCAAAATATTGTTCTTCTTTTTTTTTGCTGCTGGTGTAAAATTCTTATTAGAATCGAAACGAAAACAAAGAAGAAGCTGAAATTTCACAATTTTATGAGAAAAATGTATAGACTGAAAGGCGCTTTGTGAATCATGTTGCGTTCATTACGTTCAAGCAATGATGAGGAGGGGTGAGGTATAAGATGCCGATTATAGGGGGTGGCCTTTCGCAAAGAAATTTGTCTAGTTGAAATGTGCATAAGACAGAGACAGAGAGAGAGAGAGAGAGAGAGAGAGTGGAAAATACTTGAGTTGCTGTTGCTGTTGTTATTGCATAGCAGCTGCGACGCAACAATAGACACAACAAGCAGCAACTTGAAAACAGCTGCACATGGCATACAGTGCTTTTTAAACTGTTGAGAAGTACTACGCTTCTAGAAAGGACACATACTCAGCATATTCTCTCGTCCATTGAGAACTGTACCAGAAGATTATAGAATGTAATTCGAATTTCATCAACTTGAACAAGAACATCAATCAGCAAATAAAAGTTTTCAATTTACATCATTTATTGATTTTTCTAGGAATTTTTTTTGTTGTTCTTTTGTTACGGCAATAAAATTTTCAAAACAAATTTCAACGCCTGAAGTCTATTGGCAAAAATGTATAATAATCATACACACACACACACACACACGCAGACTCCATCAACACACGCACACTCACACACATACACATACACTCTGGCACAGATAAAGGAAAATGAAGAGCACGCGGCGCCAGGAGGACTACGCCAGGATACATAGCAGAAATTTATTTCTGCAGAGACATTTTATAACAACGACATTCTTGGCACGCATTATTGATTAAAACTATGTTCATTATTTATTAATAATATCGTTTTACTCACTTGTATAGCAGCACTTTTTTCAAATCACAATTAATTTGATGAAAAATTGAAGCGTGACGAAGGCGCGCGCACAACAACGACCACCGGCTGGCTAAAAGTGACGATATATCGTATCGATTTTTAGCTTATCGATACGATTACGATTACCTAACACCAATTACCGATTTACTTACATTTTACAGAATTACTCCACCGAACTTAACAGCAGTGACTCCACCGTTAAATAACTGCTATCGAAAATGGTATCGTTTTAGCACATCACTTTGTTTTTCTTTGTGATCAAAACAACAACAACATAACATAAAACAAAATCGTGACATTACAAAAAGAAAAAGAAACGTTAAAAAAAAACAAAAAACAAAAAAATTTAAAGCAAATCAAACGAAATAGAGATTTGTGTTTTGTCGCAATGTTCCACTTCAGTGGCTTCAACATGATGTTCCCAGACGGAGGACGCAGCTTTATGGCTAGCTACAAATGTTTCTCGGTATCCATGTTACCGGGCAACGAGCGTTCCGATGTTGAAAAGGGAGGAAAAAGTAATATTATTATATTATTATTATTAAAATAAATAATATAATGACAATTTATATTCATTTCATATTTTCTTTTGAAATTACAGTTATTATGCCACCATCTGCACTGGATACACTGACGCGACTCAATGTCGAATATCCTATGCTCTTCAAACTGTCCAATAAGAAAAAAGCGCGGATCTCTCATGCTGGCGTATTGGAATTTGTTGCCGATGAGGGTAAATGTTATTTGCCATATTGGATGATGGACAATCTATTGCTGGAGGAGGGCGACATCATAACCATTGAGAGCGTTTCCCTGCAGGTGGCAACATTTTCCAAATTTCAACCTCATAGCACCGATTTTCTGGATATTACAAATCCAAAAGCAGTGTTGGAGAATGCCTTGCGGAATTTTGCCTGTCTGACCAAAGGTGACGTCATTGCCATCAAATATAATAAAAAGGTCTACGAGCTGTGCGTGCTGGAGACACGACCTGGAAATGCTGTCAGCATTATTGAATGCGATATGAATGTGGAATTTGAAGCACCCGTTGGCTACAAAGAGCACAATGATCCACAGGCAGCTGCTCAAGGTGCTGGCCAATCAACGTCTGCGGGCAGTGATAAATCTGGTGCAGGTACTGCCGGTGCTGACGGTGGCAGTGTCTTGGAGGAGGTCGTTGAAACCTTTCAAGGTTCTGGCGTACGTCTTGATGGCAAAAAGAAAAAGGATAACCAATTGGAGACGCCAGTCACAAAGAAGCTACTACCACGTGGTGTACCCGATTATGATTTTCAATTTGGTTTATTGCGTTTTGATCGCAGCGTTAAACCCATCTGCGATCGTGCCCAGGAGGAAGCAGCAGAGGCAACTGGAGGTGAACATGGTGCCTCGGGGAGCAATGATTCGGATAGTTTCCATGGCACCGGCTTCTCCATGAAGAAGACACGAAAATAGCATGTAAATCTTTAGTTCTTTAATAAATGAAACAAAAAAAAAAACAAAACAAAACTACAGGTTGAGCGTTAATCTAATCTCCTCCTCCTGATTTTTAGCTGGCGGTGGCTTGACTGTCGTCATCGCAGGCAGACGACGTATCTTGCGACCATGTTTACCTTCCTTACGCCTCCACAGACCAGATCGCGGACGATTGCCCATTTCACGCATGCGTTGAGCGCTGCCCACATGTTCCTTGTTATGCTCCACATTGGACAGTCGCCCAACTGTGGCCATGCAGGTGCGATCGAAGGCAAACTCACGCTTAGAGGGAAGCTGTACGACAACTTTGTCATCGAATTTCCTTAGAATAGTGCCAAAGGTGCCAGCGGCATGGATAAGATGGCAAAGCTGGCCGGGATTCTTTTCCAAGCAGTGTATGCGGGTGCCCACGGGCAGTGCTCCTAAAGGATAGGCATCGCCCTCATTGGGGCGCACTGCAAATATGAATGATGAGAAAATTATTGCTACAAGAAAATTCCACTTTAAAGCAAACTGAATCTCACCTGGAATACGTGGAATGACACGCGAAGTTCTCAGTATGTCACCCACTTTCATATTCTCTGTGGCCAGAATATACTTCAGCTCATCTCCCACAGCTACTAGAGCAACCTTTGATGTACGACAACCGTCGCGTAGTAATTCGATGACACGCTCCTCCTGTGGTGATCCATCCGTGGGGCCATCGCGAACCCATTTGATCCAACGATATTGCTGTTTTATGCCACCGCCAATACCCTTGGCAACCATGCGACCCGTGACGGGATCTCGCCCAGCGAGATGTGTAATTTTAATTGGCTCCACGGTATATTCATCGGGGAAATGAACAATTCGTCGAAATTGTTGCCCTGCGCCTGGTTTTGGTTTTTCGACAATTTTCGTTTTGGTACGCAGCTGCTGCAGTGCTGCCGCTGCTGCTAGGCGTTGTTGCGACTGCAACGTTAATGTACAATTTGCAAGCAGACGTGTTAAGCTTTGCATTTTTGCCAAAAATTAACAAGAATCAACGAAAAATCTTGTTATAAAACGCGGCCGGTTAACAGAATAATTTCTATGAGCTCTGGACTGTTAAGTTCATCAGCTGTTAAGCAAGGTAAAAGTGTGACCAGTTTTATTTATGTATTTCTGTTAATTTTGGTCAAATATAGACTACCAGGGCTACAATACAACAGACTTTTCTTCTTCTTTATCGTCACGTCGTGTGGGCAGCTGCTGCGGAGCGCGCTGCAAGCAAATAAGAATTGAAAAAAAAACCGCATGAAAGTTAAGAAAAGTGCTCATATTTAATTTAAAATAAGCATCAATTTACGGTGTAATGAAATTAAATAAATCAAATAGTGCATGCAAATAAAGGCAGCAAAAAACGGCAGCTAAAAAAAGGTACGAAGAAAAAACGAAAAAAAAAATAATAATAAACAAGACAAGGCGAACAAGCCGATAGAAAGAAAAATAATATACACACATACACATACACAGGCACACAAACATGATGTTGATACACATACACTTACGCACACAATCACACACACACACGCTCAGTGGCAAACGAACTGCACGAAAAAACGTGTTGTGTGCTAAATTTTCTGTGCAAAAAATAGAAAACGCAAAAACAAAAAAAAGCGAAATAGCCAAAACGAAATAATAATAAAAAGCGAAAAAAAAAACAAAAACAGTTCACAAAATTTGATAATAGCAAATTTAAAAACAATAACAACAACAACAAAACAAATATACACAATGTATGTATGTATATATATGTATGTATGTATTTATAAATAATAGTAAAAGAGTAAAAGTAATGAGTAAAAACAGAACAGAATATGAATGTTATTTTGGAACATGTTTCAAGTGATGTACATATGTATGTTTGAATGTGTGTGTGTGTGTGTGTATGTACTATTAACTGTGTGTATATATATATTTGGTGTTAGGTGGAAAAAAAAGCGGGCGGCAAAGTTTACGCAATCGCCAAACGAACGAAGCAACGCAACGTACAAAACATACATAAATATATATTTGTACTTATGTATGTACATAAACATATATGTATATGTATGTATGTATGATGTACATATATATTACATTGTGAAAAGTGTGCTTTTTGTGTGTGTTTACGCTTTTTTTCTTGTCTGTCTGTTGTCCTCTCTCTGTCCTTTTGTCCGCAGTCGCCGCAATAAATGAGACAAACAAAGAGACATATTTACATTTTTTACATACATATATGTATATATACGTATACATGTATACGTGTATATTATATGTTTGTATGTATTGGCCAAGCAGGTGGAGTCGCGCCGACGTCGTTTGTTTTTGATTTTTTTATTTTATTTTGGCTTTCGTTGCTAGCTGAAAAATCAACGAGCGGCATTTTTACGCATTTTCAATATGTCTATAAGTGTATGTACGTGTATGTGTGTCTGTGTTTGTGACTTGTTTATGTACATGCATGCGCGCGGTACTGAGTATTTATATATGAGTGTGTGCGTGTGTATTTTGGTGTTTTTATTTATTTATTGTGTTTCTGTTTTGCTGATGCGACGGCAACGGCGACGGCAGCGTAGCAGTGACCTAACGACGTATGAGTATGTGTGTTTATATATTTTGTATGTATGCGTCTCTACAAGTTGATGATTGTGTGTGTGTTTGTGTGTTTTTGCTTTTTTATTGTATTTATTTTTATAGCATTTGTATTTACGTTGTTTTCGTTAATTTTATTTTGGTTTCATTTTGCATGTTGGCGCATGCAAAGCTCGATCGATTCTCATTTGGGAGCCATGTGGGGGCTACAATTTTTCCCCACTGTATGTATGTATGTATATTTATAAGAATGGATGTACGCACTTGCACACGTACATACGTACTCATATGAAAGTTTGTACGTATGTATGTATATGATAGTGTTTTGTACGAGCTAAAAGTAAATAAAAGCAAAGTGAGCACGCTACGTCAACAGTGTTGCCAACATAACGAAATACAAGCTTATTGGCAAATTTTAACAGTCCAATAGAGTTGCCAATTCAAACAATTGGAATTCGTTTTGTTGACATTTCATTGTTTATTGTAAACAATAAAATTAAATCAACTAACATATATTTTAATATAATAATAATAAAAATGAATTATAAAGAGTTATAGAAATAAAAAGTGAGACATAATAATAATTACATAACTTGCTTACAGGTGTCTATATATAAATGAAAACTTTGGAATTAAGCTTTAACTGCAACTGATTTTGATATTAGTGTAAACATAAATAATTAATGAAACTCGATAAATGCTTTGTTTACGTTTTGAATATTTATACTTGTATACTCTTGCACACACATACAGACACACACAGGCACACAAATTGTTTACATTCGCATATTATGCATGTAAGCACGTTTTCATTATTTTTTTCACATTTGGCCACACTGTTGGCTGGCAATAATACAATACTCAATACAACATACTGTCTGCCGGGTCGACCATAAACATTCTGTAGCTCAAAGAGCGCGCGCGTTGCACAATTGAACAAAATATCAATTTTAACTTCTTCCAAGTCCAGCTTTTTTTTTTCTTATGGCTTTTGGACCGGCAGGCAGCTGCTCCAACTGAGAGAATCTTTTTGTGTGTGTTGGTGACTTGAATACTCTGCTCTTTCTCTCTCACTCTTACACTCGTTCTCTTTGTTCGGCTGTTGCCCGGGCAAATTGATGCCGCATAAAAGATTGAGCGCACGCGCGCAATATGTCGCTCTCTCAACGCATTGTGTTTTGGCATTAAGTTTTGTGTATGTATGTATGTGTGTGTATATATATATTTATATATGTGCGTTTACTCACGTAGTGCCGCAACGTAGTAGTAGTAGTGTTATTATTGTTTTTATTGTTGTTGTTGTGGTTATTGTGACAGTTGTTTTTGTTTTTGCTTGTTGCTGAGTGCGAGTACGAGTACAAGCTATATATGTATGTATGTTTATATGTTTATATATTTGTGGTGGTGCCTCTGTTCTTGTGTGTGTGTATTTTTGTATATGCGTCTGTGTGTGTGTGCTGTAGCAAAACATAAGCAAAAGCAAAAGCTGAAAAAGAAATGAAATGTAAGTACATGTGTTTTTATGTACGCGGATTTCTATGTATGGGACTTTGTATGTGTGTGTGTGTATGCATAGCAGGAGACGTAGACTAAACTGCTTGCAGAAGAGTATGTGGAAAATATAAGTAAGTATGTATTCAGTGTTATTTTGGCTGTGGCCAAAAAACCTTGAGCATTAAAAAGTAAAAGAAAAAAATAAATACAATAAAATACAAAAAACGTGAAAAGCTGCACAAATAAATTAATTAACTCAACTTTTTCGTTCCATATTTTATTTTATTTTGCTTCTTTTTTTTTGCTTTGCTTTGCTTGCGGCTGGTGAGCAACACGCGCTTTGTTAGTTCTATTTGCGATAAATTTTAGCGCGCCGCATACAGAAAAAAATACATACGAAAGAAACGGAAAGAATAAAACAGAAAACAAAATAAACAAAAACAATGCAAAACATGCGTATGTGTGTGTGTGTGTGTGTATTATGTTTGTGTGTTTGTGTATGCGAACAAATGAGAATGTGTTGCGTGTTTTGTCATTATTCTTTTCGTTGTTGATTAGCAATAAAAATAAAGTTTAACGGAAACTGCAATAATAATAATAACAATAAAAAAATAATAATAAATGTAATAATAGAAAATACCAATAGGAAAAAAAATAGAAATAATAAATAAGAAAATAATAATAAGAATTATATTGATTTTTTTTTTTTTTTTTGTTTTACAGTTAAATTTACTGGAACAGCAATAAGAGAACAAAAAGAAAAATCAAAATAAATATAGTTTTGCAAGTGGATACCTTTCAATGGCCGCCACTACAACAACTACAACAACAACAACCACCAATTTACCCAACAATAACAACGTCAACAACAACAACACTAGTAGCAGCAATACCAACAACAATCACATTGTAACGGTACACACCGTTCTAAACACGCCCACCTCAGCATCTGCATCTGCCTCTGCCTCTGTTGCTGTCTCTGCTACCGCCGCCGCTGCCGACGCGGCAACTGTTGCCATAGCCAAGGACATGCTGCAGCTGCATCATGGCGCCGCCGCAGCCTTAAATAATAATAATAATAACAACAATAACAATAATAATAATAACAGCAGTGTAGCCACCGAATTGGCCAACAACAACAATAATAATAATAACAGCAATAATAACAACAACAACAACTCAGTAAACCACCCACCTGCCAACCATGTAGTCGCAGCTACAAGATCATCAAGCTCCCCGCCAGCAAATGCGAATGCAAATGCAAATGCAACAAATGCATTTGGTGTGCTACGCTTTAATGAGGATCTGCTGCATATAACGGATGAAGTGACTGTGATTGGACGCAATTCATCTACATCTCTGGTAGATTTCCATGTGGCCGAGAATAATCTCGTATCGCGCAAACATTTCCAGGTTGTTTACAATGCGGAGCAACGCGTCTTCTATGTGCAATGCCTCAGTAAGAATGGAATCTTTGTTGATGATTTCCTTCAGCGACGTAATGTGGATCCCCTTCCATTGCCTCAACGGTAAATTAATATGCATTAATATTAACCGTTAATTTGATTTGCTAATTGTTTGTATTTTACATTTTCTAGCTGTTTCTTTCGATTTCCAAGCACAGAAATTCGCATTCAATTTGAGAGCTTTGTGGCACCACCAGCGGATATAAAATCAGATGCAACGCCAGCGCTTAATAGTCCAGCGTCAGCAGCAGCAATAGCAGGAATTGGACCAGCTGGTGCACATGTTATTATAACTCCGCCACCACGCGATGAACTGCATCATCACAGCCAACAGCAGCAGCAACAACATCAGCAGCAACAGCAGACAGCGCATCACTTACAACAACAACAGCAACAACAAACGCTGCCACCGCATAATTCACTCCCACACAATACACCACACCACCACCCGCTTCACCATACATCGCTGCAACAGCAGCAACAACAACAACAACAACAACAGCAGCAACAACAACAACATCAGCAGCAGCAGCAACAACAGCGTCTGCCTGGCGGCGCAACAACAGCAGCAGCGCATCTGTTACCTGGTAATGGAGATGGTGCTGCCATCTATTCACCGCTCAAGATTTCAATACCCAAAAAGGAGCAAAAGAGCCCCTATCTGTCACCAACTGGCAAGTAGCATAGTGTAGATGATGATGATAATGATATAAATTAGATAAAGATCATTATCATTATCTATAATCTAAATCTGAATTGTTATCGATTTTATGTAATCTCACTTATCAATATTGTTTTTGTTTTTTAGGTACAATAAGCGCTGCCAACAGTTGTCCGGCTAGTCCACGTCAGGGTTTCCATCAGAATCCGGCAAATAACTACAACAACTACAGCAACAATAATACGGTAAATATTATTATTATAGATAAAAAAAAAAAAAAAAAAAAAACAAATTGATAAACATTTATTAATATTGCTTTGCGTTGCATGCTGTATTTACAGCAGGATCTATTCCAGACACCATCAACAGCCAGTTACAATCATAATGAGAAGCCGCCGTATAGCTATGCTCAGCTTATTGTTCAGGCCATATCAGCTGCACCCGACAAGCAGCTGACATTATCGGGCATTTATTCATTTATTGTCAAGCATTATCCATATTATCGCAAGGAGACCAACAAGGGCTGGCAAAATTCCATACGTCATAATCTCAGTTTGAATAGGTCTGTGATTATATATATATTTATATATATATATTTTTAATTTATATTTTTTTCATAATTAATTCATTTCATCATCTGCAGGTATTTTATCAAGGTGGCACGTTCACAGGATGAGCCCGGTAAGGGTTCATTTTGGCGCATCGATCCGGATAGCGGTGCCAAGCTGATCGATCATAGCTATAAGAAGCGTCGTCAACGCAGCAGCCAAGGCTTTCGTCCGCCATATGGCATGCCACGTTCGGCACCCGTCTCGCCCAGTCACATGGGTTAGTTATAGTTACAAATAGATGACAAATGTCATGTCATGTCATGTCATGCATGTATTATATTAATTTTTATCATTTCATGTTTGCAGATAACTCACGCGAGAGTTCACCACTTCAGGATATTGTGCTACAATCGGCACCTGGTTCACCTGGCATGTCACTTGAGCAACGTGCTGCCGATGCTGGTAAGCAAAAGTCATAATGAAATAAAGACAAAAGAAATTTTCACTTGCATTGCAATTATAAATATTTTTTTTTTGCTTTTATAGAAATTATCTACAACTCTCAGAATGCACACCAGCAGCAGCAACAACAACAGCAGGCACCACAAACAGTGTCCAACAATTCCAATCAATACACGTATGAGAAAATTAAAATTTGCTCATTTTAAATATATATATATATATATTTTTTTTTTCTTTATTAATCTCTTTTAAATCTCTTACCAATTTTATTGCAGTAGCGGCAGTCCATACTATGTAACCAATCAAAATGCTGGCGTTACAGTGCAGCAAGGCCATGTTGATGGTGGAGGTGGAGGCGGCGGTGGTGGTGGTGGCAATGTTGGAGCTTTAATTGCTTTAAAACGTAATCATGTTATGGCCGTACCGCATCCGGCTACAACAACACAACAATTACATCAGCAGCAGCAGCAACCACAATCTGAGATTATTTATGAAGAGTTGCCGACAGATTATAGCGGTCACATGGAGGCAGGCGATGAGGAATTGGTCGGTGCAGATGCTACCGTATCGAAACGTCCTAAATATGTATCCGAGGTACTCTGATGCGTGCGAATACAGAAAAAGCAGCAGCAGCAGCAAAAATATAACAAAGGCAAATAATACGACGGCGGCGGCGGCAGATGATGATAATGATTGACATTGATAATCATTGACGATCATTATTATCATGATCATCATTAGCAGCATCATTGATTAATCAATCAATGATAGAGACACAGACAGCAACTACTGTTAGAAGAAATCAGAAACAAAATACAAACCGTTAGAAAGAAACTTATGCCCCACTTGAAGGAAATTTCTACAAAGTTAAAGAAAAAAACAAAACAACAACAAAAAAACAAAAAAAAATTAAGTATCTCCATCTTGTATATTGAATTTGCCAATCCCAAAATATAAACCCAAGCATCAAAAGAAAACAAAAACTGTGGAGAAGAAGAAGGAAACCAAAATTGATACAGAATTATGTTTATATATATATATAAAAAAAACAAAACAAAAATAGAAATGTGAGATTCGTGTTTTACGTGTTGACCGTACAACGGTTAAACGGTTTAAACGGCATGCAAACATTTTTCAAAACACACACAAAAAAAAAAAACAAACAAAACAAATAATAACCCTACAAGCGCAACTCCCTTCCTTTCCTTTTCACCTGCTCTTCCTTCCTCTTCCGACATATATATATATTTACGATATACGATTGTTACTCTCCCAGATCCCTTACCCGTAAACCCCCCCCCCCCCTAGCTATGACGAATTCAATATGCTCGATGACGCTACTCTCTAAGTACATATAATAAATTTTAAGATTTAAAACGAAGTATAATACAAAACAGAAAAACAAAAATATATATATATACATATATATATATATGTATAATATATGTATATATATATATATATGTGTATAATATATATATATATATATATGTATGATATATATATATATGTATATGACATATAGAAGTATATACGATTGATTATTGTAATGATGTTTAAGATGTTATAACGAATGCGCAAGAAATAAGAAATGAGAGCAAATTTAGGGATGAAACAAGGCAAAAGAGAAAAAGCAAATAACAAACACAAGCAACAAAGTAAAACAAAAAGAAAAAAAAAGCAAAACAAAACAAACAGGCGAATGAATATTATTACCTATCTACATACCTTTACCTATATCGATTTAAATATAAAATAAATATATATATCTATATATACACAAATGTATATGTATATATATATATATACATATATGTATGTATATGTATATATATATAAAGTATATACAAAATATTAAAAAAAAAAACAAAACAAAACTTAACAAGAAAAAAAATATCTACAAATTTACGGATACAAATACAAATATATAATAATATTAATAATGCAAAACAAAACAAAACCATCTACGTATAAAAAAAAAACAAATGCAAAACGATAAAAATTGCACTTTATTTCTTAATAATGAAGAAAATCCCATTTAAGTGTTTGGACAAATTGTGTATTAAAAAAAAAAAAAACAAAAAAAAGCAAATGTCAATATAAAGTTGTTTTATTTATGTGGTCATAGAGCTTTAAATGAAAAACAATGCAATAAACAAAGGGTCTGCCATGATGTCACATCATGCACACATATAGTTTAGATTCTAGGTGTACAGTCACAGTTAGTCATGATCATTTTTCATTAAATTTTATTTGTAACATTTCAGTGCAAATTCTGCGCTGCAATACCAGGCAAACAGAAACATTAACAAGGTGCAAAAAGAAAAACATTTTTAAGCTGCAATTTGAAAGTATAGCATACTTTTAGGCGACACGAAATAATGCTTTACTTTAAATAAGTATTGGCACAATAATGTTAAGCTTTTAAAAAATTGCCAGCTGATTGTTTCTGTTCGCCTAATACTTTCAATAGAAAATCAACTGCTTGCTGGGCAATTGAATTCTGCGGTGGACAACAACAACAACAACGACGACAGCAATACAGTAACAGCAACTATTGCTGTGCTGTTTATTTGGACTTTAGGCAAATTTATTACTATATGTAGTTATGAGTTCTTACTTATGAGTTCTTCTACGCCTGCTTTTGACTGTTTTATGCATTTTATTTTGAATTAATTTTTAATTTATTTTCGCAACAGATTTTTATTAAAAATTTTACCATTTACTTTATTGTAAATTTCACAAAAAAATAAAAAATATATAATGAACAGAATATATGGTGGTTTACACATAAATGACTCAAATGGGCGTGGTTTCTTTTTTAAGCCAAGCCAAAGTGCATGCATCCTGTGCCAACAACGGCGAAAGTGTATCCCAAACTAATTTATGATAATCGTTAAGCAATTGAATTTCCTGCTCACTGAGCAACTCTTTGATAACCAATTTCGTTTGTTTCGGACACATGGTGATTGTTTTAAATGTCAATGCTCCACGATTGGCAAAATTATGTTTCGACTGTGCTGGTATAATTTGTACAATGTCTTCAATGCGTATACCAAATTCACCATCCTTGTAGAAACCGGGCTCATTGGAAATGAACATATTTGGCTGTAGACCAGGATCATCTGGCATTAGACGGAAGCCTACGCCCATTGGTCCTTCGTGGACATTAAGGAAATGTCCAACGCCATGACCAGTACCATGACCGTAATCAAGTCCAACATCCCAGAGCGATTTACGTGCCAATACATCTAATACTTGACCCTTGATTTTACAGGGAAACACTGTAGAACCCAATGTTAGCTGTCCCTTGAGGACACGGGTGTAGGTTTCCTTTTGAAAATCTGTTGGATTGCCAAAGTGTAAAGTACGAGTAACGTCTGTTGTACCATCTAAATATTGTGCACCCGAATCGCATAGATAAACTTCCTGATCATTAATTGGTCGATTTGTCTCCTTGGCCGGATGATAATGTATAACCGAACCATTGGGCCCCGATGAACTGATAGTGGCAAAACTTAGACCCATATAATTTTCTTTCGTTTTGCGAAACGATTCTAATTTATCAGCACCAGAAATTTCATCCACTTTTTCACCTTTAGCAATTGCATCTTCCAGCCAGGCAAAATATTGACACAATGCAACACCATCTCGTATATGACAATTAATGAATCCTTTGATTTCCGACTCATTTTTAATGGCCTTAAGTAGAGCAATTGGTGTAATCTCTTGATAACGCAAAGTTTTCGGTACCAAAGAATTAAGATACAAACTACTCGTTGACGATATCCAAATTTTATCCTTTGAGTCGGCAACAATTTGTCGTACTCCCTCACCAATGGAATCATAGGGATGAATTAATATATTCACATTATTATCAGATTGATGTGATTTAAAGTTTTCAGGTAATTTACATTCATCGACAAATAGAATTATATTATCATTTGTTATTATCATAAATGCAAAAAATACCGGATTATAATCAATATCAGAGCCACGTAAATTTAAAAACCATGCAATCTCATCCAATGCATTAACGATAAGCGCATTTGTCTTCTGCAATTTCATTTGTTCGCGCACGCGATCCCATTTCTTGGCAATTGTCTCGCCAGCAAATTGCAATTTAAGTGTTATAATTTGATTTGAAGTTCGCGCTGGTTGTTCATCGCCCCAAACAGTATCGATTAAATTGCGTTCGATACTCACCAAATTACAATCGGCAGTGTTGAGTTCTTTCTCAATCGTTTTCACCACACGATATGAAAATAGACGTGGATCGACACCGACAGCGCTACCTTTGGGCAAATTATTGCCCAACCATGCACCAATTGTGGGCGTTGTTGTCAATCCATCTTTCATTAATGTCCAATTTTCATCCAGCTCTTTTTCAGCCTGTTGATAATAACGTCCATCAGTCCATAAAAGCGCCTTGTCATTCGTTATAACGGCAGTTCCCGCTGATCCCGTGAAGCCGCTAATATACGCACGTCGTTCGTCATGCGCACATTGATATTCACTTTGATGAGCATCATCCGATGGCACTACGTATGCATTAATTGCATTGCCTGTTGCCGCCTTTTGCATTAATTCTCGCAATTTTGTCAATTTTTGCGTTGTTGCTTTCATCATTATGGTTCGTATACTGAAACTGAAAAATTTCGCCAGTTTTTCTGCTTTTTTATGTGCTAATCGATGAGATAAGTAATCTCCAAAGTTAAATGCGCCAACCGCAATCACAATCGGCAATTATAAACAAATAATTTATGACTATATATATGTATTACTAACAACCAGCCTTAACTTCTACAGCTGTTTCTTTTTTTGTTGTACTATTTTTAGTTTAAGTGTTGAAAAATGCATAATTAATATAACAAACTTATCGATGACATTAATTTTTTCAAATTCAAATACAAAATTAATTTAATTATTTTTAGTTTTTAATAATAAAATCATTCGATTAGATAATGAAAATAAATTTTCATATTTCTTATTTATTTTTAAGAATTCTGACTTTCCAAGTGCACCGACAAATTCTCTTAGGCTCATTTTGGATCAACTTTTATAAGTATATATTCTTCAGATATAGTTTCACATTTATTATTTATTTCTCTTAGAGAAGTATTAGATTCATTATCTACAGTTGGTTTCCGGGTAACATGCCGTGGAGAATTATTACTGATATTCTTCTTACTTACCACTTGTCCATATTTTTAAAGGATTTTTTTCCAAGTAATTAAAGATATGAATTATGATGATAATAATGTGCAGCAATGTGTATAATATACCTTTATTATAAGTTAATTGCAAACTTACATATTCACAAAGTAATACGTTTTGCAAAGTTTTACATTCAACAGAATTTGATTCACGCGCACCGCGCAGTAATAATTTGTTTGTTAAGCTTGGCAACAGCTGAAATAGTCTAGCTATCGCCTAGTGTTGAACAACTTTCGTATATGATATCGATATGGAAGTTGTTCTGAGATTTAGTTAAAAAAATTTATTTTATTTTATGAGATATTGCAATAAAACTTAATTATATTAATAGAGAATAAACATATGGATTATATAAAATAAAATGAAAAAGAATTTTTCAAATTGTTTCTAGATAATCGATATGCTATGCAACATAAGTCGATAACCCCAACGATAGTTTTGCTTCTGCGAAAACGATTTCTTTTACATTCTATACTTGCAATTCGCTCGATAAAGTTCAGCGTGAGAAAAAAATATAGTCAAGTTACATTTAGCTTTTTATTTAACTAATCAAATACTTGAAAAAAACATGGTGGTCAAGGCTGTATGCGTTATCAATGGAGATGCCAAAGGCACCGTTTTCTTTGAGCAGCAGGTAAGCTAAATAAAAATGCGACAAAAGGTCAAAGAGCCGGCCGTAACGTACCACACCGATGCAAGTGTATATTTGTGTGTGTGTGTATGAATATACATGCATATGTATGTATAGAATATGCAGCGAGCAGCGCTACTTGAATTTCAATTAAATGAATTCTGTTTTTTGCTGTGTCATTTAACAACTACAGTACTTATATAATCACAACACAAAATACATGTATAGTATTTGAGCTTATGTGTGTATGTGTGCATGTGTGTGTAGGCTTTCGTCAAGAATATAATCTACATAATTTACACTAAAGTTTCGTTCATTTTACGCATACATACATACATTTGTACAAGTATGTTGCGTGTGCTTGCATTTACATATGTATGTATGTATATGTGTTTAAAGCTTGTCATGATTATAAGCAATTTTTATACACTTATAATTTTATCAGCTAACAACATTATTATCGTATCTCTTCTGTATTTTTTGTATTGCAGGCTCAGGGTGAACCCGTTAAGGTAACCGGTGAAGTAACTGGTTTGGCAAAGGGTTTACATGGTTTCCATGTGCACGAATTTGGTGATAATACAAATGGCTGCATGTCTTCCGGCCCACACTTTAATCCATATAATAAGGAGCATGGTGCACCCAACGATGAGAATCGTCATTTGGGTGATTTAGGCAATATAACTGCTGATGGTGATGGTCCCACTGCTGTCAATATATGCGATTGCAATATCACACTTATCGGTGAAAATAGCATCATTGGACGCACTGTTGTTGTCCATGCTGATCCCGATGATTTGGGCAAGGGTGGACATGAGCTAAGCAAAACGACTGGAAATGCTGGCGCACGCATTGGTTGCGGTGTCATTGGCATTGCTAAAATCTAAAAAAAAATTGAAATCCTTAAATGAAATTATTAATGCATTCACACAGTGAATCGCGATATTTCCCCGCTAACAACCAACTGTAGCATATATATATAAAATATAAATATGAATTTGAATTTAATTTACACTTATATATAGAAAAATCATCCAGAATATGTTAATTGTTTAAAACTTTTGATTTTTTTATCTTCTTTTGGTTTAATAAAACGGTTTTTGCAAGTAAACAAAACACAAAGAATTTCTATGGTTTTTTTCATTTCACACAGAAATCTAGAGTCTTTTATCTCTACAATTTTTGCAGATTTTTTTTTTTTTTTTTGTATAACATTTACTAATGACACTGTAAACAATATAATATTTATAAATAATTTAGTATTATTTACAATAAAAAAACAAAAAAATAAAATAATAATTATAATAAACTTAATAAGTTCTGACTATCAAAAACACAATATCAACGCGAGAATTTTTAGTTAATTAATTATTTAGTTATATGTAGTTTATGCTTGCTATGATTGGGGTAGCAGTAATTGCCTTGCCAGCCATGAGTAGTAAACATTTTTTTTTGTTTTTTGGTTTTGTTTTTGTTGCTTAATTTGTTCATTTTTTGCGTATGGCTTCACTTATGTCTTATTAAAGTAGGATTGATAGACAATGCCCAGTGAGGATGTGGCAAATAGTGTAAAGTAGCTCCACCATGTGGCAAAGCCAAGAAAACCCTTATAAACTTCCGTTGAGAACACCTGAAAATTCAAATTCAAATTGAAATTAGAAGTAAAAAAAAAACACAAGAAAACAAGTTAATTTCGGCTGGCCGAATATGTCATACCCTACCTTTGCAGACTTATAAAAATAATTTTTTTATACAAAAACTTAATTATTGACCGATCGTTCCTATGGCAGTTATATGATATAGCGTTCAGAATTGGACAAAATTTATATGATACGTATATATCATTAAACTCAAATCTTCCAACACCATAAGCGTTGGTAGTAATATGATATAGTGGTCCGATCCGGTTGGTTCCGACTTATATGCAGCCTATGAGCATAGGCTGTATGTGTCCCAAGTTTCATTGAGATAGCTTTAAAACTGAGACTAGTTTGGATTGAAATAGACGAACGGACGGACATGCCTATTTGGCTGTCGCTGTCGATGCTGATCAAGAATATATATATATACTTTGCTGGGTATACCATATCTTCTAAGAAGTCTTACAAATTCCAAGCTAAAATCAAAATATTTTCTGCAAGGGTATAAAAATAATATTAGGGAAATGTAAATTTACATTTTTCAGACTAGTGAATGAGGCCTGCAGAGATTGTGCGGATTCAAGTATATTAAATTCATCATTGGTTGTGGCAGTCGCCGTTGGCAGTGTAGCAATTTCAACATCAGCATCAGCAGCACATTCATGCTGTAAAACGACGGTCTCCTTGAATATGCCTGCCCAGCTAAAACCACCAAGACTTTTGTACATTAGCGTCAGATATAGGCACAAGATAAGCGGAGCAGCAAATTGTAGAGTTACAACACAAAGATAATAGAAAATTGAGGAGATCTGGAAGGGCGAGAGAGAGAGAGAGACAGATGTAGATAGTAGTAGTTATGAGCTGATAATGCTTGTAGAATTTGTTACCTTCTTTTGATACTCCACGTTGGTAATGCGTCCGGCCTCTTTACGCAAATCAAGTATTTTATCATAGGCCAAGTTAAGATAAGATTGCAGATAGATTGGCATCAATGCGAAACGCATAATCACAACAAAGACGACAAGCAGTAAACGCAGTGTCTCAAACACATGTGGTTTCAGGCTTTACAACATAAATAAAATAAATATTAGAAAATAATTATATTAGTATAAATAAATATTCATACATACAGCGGCTGTTGCATGCCATCAAAGACGCGCACCGTTAAATAATCACGACTAATGGGTCTAATCCATAAAATAACCAAAATGAAAGGCAGAACGAAGCTGAGATTAAGTAAAACTTGAAGTATACGATTTCCCCGTGCATATTTCAATGAATCCCAATGCATTTTGGCCATACGTAAACCGGGAAATGTGAACAGCGAGCCAAGGAGGCCGCAGCTTAAGGCCAAAAAGAATTTTACAACTATTTTTGAGGCTGGGCCACTGTAAATAAATGAAACATATATCAAGTAGTTGTAAGAATTATAATTATATGATGCACTCACGATGATGGCAGACCCTGTTCGGTGAGAAATTTTGAAGCGCTTGCATTGAAACTAGCATAGGCATCTTCCAGTCCAGTTTCAAGTATGCGCTCATCAATGATTAGAACAATCATGGCAATAAGTAAATAAACAAGACAGGCAACAATCACCATGGAACGTTCACCAATTGATTCTTCACTTTGGAAGTACAACACAGTCAGGGAAGACAACAATTTGATGGCAAAGAAGATGACCAAAAGGCACCAGACCATGCTTAAATTAACCTCCTGTTTGATGGGATAAAAATAATGGAATATTTCGGAGCAGGCATACACAATGCCAGCATAGACACTAAAATCCACAAGCCATTGGTATTCACTAAAATAACGTAAATGGATTACATCCCGCTCCTCAACTGGCAATGTTTCTAGTTCAATTTCAATGCTACGTGCTATATGAAATTGTCCATTGGCTGCTGTTCCATTTCCTATACCATTTTGATGTTGCTTATGTTTGCCTTTAGCTGGACGCTCTTTGGGCACACCACCTTTGCTACGCAACTCATCGTCCGTCGGATGTAGATAGCGAATGAGTCCTGTGCGGCAGAGAATCCATTTGGCAAAGGAATAATGTGGACTTAGCTTCTGTATAACGCTGACCATGACCAGCGTGATGACCAGTTGGGCGCCAAGTACAGCCTGCAAAGTATATTTATATATTATATATAATATATATCTTTCATATCTAACACTATTTTTGGGTCAATTCTATTTTTGGTGTCTCACGAAAAAAAAAAAATAAATAATTGAGCAGCACATTTCATTTGTCCGGGATCAGTTTTATCATAATTACATACCATGATTAAATGTTGCAATGTATTGTATGTTGCACGATGTGTGTTGAACGTAACAATCTGTGCTAATTAATGTGTTTGTTAATTCATGTTTCCTAATTAAACGAAACTAATTTAATGTAAACTTGAGAAAGAATTGCATGGTCAAAGCAGTGATGGCACTTACGCGATAGTCGTGACTCTGTAAAATATTGATGTATCGATAGTGTCTACCTTTGGTTAAACGATAGTGTGTATGTATCCCTGGTTTATACACGTTTTTAAATGCCGGCACAAAACAAAAAAAGAAGAACGAAATAAATAATAATAATAATAAATAAAGAAAATAGAAAAACCATAAATAATGTTTACGAATTCAAATCTATTTGAACCTGGAAAATCAAAACCCGAACGGACATTCGTACAAGCAGCAGCTAAACAAAATGCACGATTTGATGGTCGCAAAGCAAATGAATTTCGTGATGTACAGTTAACTTTTGGTGCCGATTGGGGCACCGTTGCTGTATCCATGGGTGAAACACAGGTATTGGCCCAGGTCAGCTGTGATCTAGGTACTCCAAGCAGTGTACGAGCCAATGAAGGTACATTATATCTCAATGTGGACATTAAAGGCGTTGCATTTCTTGACGAGTCGCAGGCGACGCATGATCAACGTGCGCTAACATTGAACTCGCTGCTGGAGAGAACATTTCGAAGTTCACGCTGCTTGGATCTGGAATCGCTATGTATTGCCGTCGAGCAGCATGTTTGGTGTGTACGTGTGGACATTAATGTGCTTAACCATGATGGCAATCTCTACGGTATGTATGTCGGTCGCATCAATTTTTCAAGTTACATGCAACATTAATATCAAAATTTTAAATTTATTGCAGACGCTAGCACCATAGCAACATTGGCGGCACTTATGCATTTTCGCCGCCCGGATGTCTCCTTTACAGATGAAGAAATTCGTACATATAGCGAAAGAGAACGTGAACTGATGCCGCTGCTCTTTTTGCATTATCCTGTCAGTGTCACATATTGTGTATACAAGAGCACATCACAGCCATTGGTCGATCCAACGTTATTAGAGGAGAATTCTGCTGATTCGATTATTGTGCTAAGCTTTAATTCATATCAAGAACTGTGTACACTTAACGCTGGCGGTACAGCGCCAACGAATGTGCGAACAATCATGCAATGTGCACGAAGTGCAGCTAAACGTTGCAAGGATTTGGTACAATTCATACGGAAAGCACTAGAAATTGATTTAGAGCAACGACAGCAGCCTAAAAAGGCTAATGGCTTGTTAAATCTATTGAAAGATGACACAGCCAAGTTTTCTTTCAAAAAATTAATGGTGGATGAGCATGAGGTTAGAAAAATGAGTATAGAAGAAACAAGCAGCAACGTCGAAGCTATGGAACAGCAACAAGAACAACAGCAAGTGACAGCTGAAGCTGAGGAGCAGCCAACCACATCAACGCAGGCAACAGGTGCATACATTTTTTTTTTTTTAGTAATATTAATTATTAATTTCATTACTTAACTTATTTCTCATTTATCTATTTACAGCAAGCAGCAAGGCTGATGCCAGTTGGTTGCCACAGGAAGATGAACAACAGCAGCAGCAGCAGCAGCAGGAGCAACAAGTCGAACAAAGCAATTTAAAGTCATCTAAATCCAAGTCTAATCGTAATAAAAATAAAGCTGCTAAAAAACATAAACAACAAACATTATCGAAAAAACAAAGTATGAATTTGAAATTTAATTAATAATATTACAAAAATAATAATAATAAAAATCTATTTTGCAGATCAAAGCGATTCGGAGGAAGAAATTAAAGAAATCATATAATGAATATATGTATATATAGCAACTTATATATAAAACATGTCATATGTATAAAATATATATTTTTTGTATTGTTAAGCAAAAAAAAACTTTTACTATTAATCAAAAACGGAAATGTTAAAAATATATATATAGAAAAATAATTATTCATGTGATATGAAGTTTGTTATCATATGTTTTTATTCAACTGTTTGTATCTTGTATAAAATTGAATTTAATAGTAACATTTCCAGATGCCAAAGACAAGTTTACATCTTTGATTCCTGGCAGGAATTGACAAGCCGCACCAGTTGTTGCCTCGCCAGCAGAGTTTATATTTAATTGGAGCTTTTGTCGTTGTTGCTGTTTCTGCTGTTGCTGCTGTTGTTGTTGTTGTTAATGAGGATAATGTTGTCGACTCTATGTTTGGTAAGTTCCATTTTATAAGTGCATCAGTTACTGCAAACATGGTGCACAATGCAATCAAAGCAAATAATAGAAAATGTTTCATTTTCAATAAATTATTGGAATCACTTAACACAACCGATGGTATTGTAATATTTTATTCAACACAAGCTGCTGCTTTTATAGTTAAACGACTGTTACAATTTTTTATTTGCTTGTTTGATTATTCGACAACTGTTTGGGCACAAGAATAAGAATAAGAACAAGGCCAAGTTCAATTAACATGTAAGACAAATATTTTTTTGTTCAAACAACTTTTTCTGCTTATATAAATATAAAGCAGACTTTGACATTGACTTAAATTATTAACTATTTTATTTTTATACATTTATAAAATTTATACACAAAACAAAATTATTAAGTTGAACTTATTTATTTAATTTTTTTTTTTTAAATTCTTGTTGCAAATAAAATATGGAAAGGAAATGTGGAAAATGTCCGCGAGAAATACCCAAAATTTTTGATTTGGGTAAATGGGATTCGAATGATATAAAATATTATAATACATTGCCAAACATACAGAAACAATTGCGTCGTGGTAATTGGACATATTTGGATCAACATCCTGAGGTAAGTATATATATCATTTTTCATTCTATAAAATCGAGTTGATAAACTTCCTTAAAAATCAATTTGCAGATACGCGCCATAATACGTGTTATAATGCATCAGGTGATTAATGCGAATCCTACAAATATACGTAAATTTATAGCAAACTATTTTAATTGTTGTCGCACACCACTTTTGGTGCCTATGGTAATTATTACCTTTTGATATATATATATACAGTAGATTCCGCTTATAGCGACTTTCAAGGGACCTACGATTTTACGTCGTTATACCCGGAAGACGCACTAACCGAAAGGGGTTTTGTATGTATAAGTTTGCATGGGGACCAACCAAGCCAACGAGTTTTCGTCGCAATAACCGGATTCTACTGTATATATGTACATTTGTTTTACTTTTTTATATATATATATATATATATTTTTTTTTATATGATATTTAGATAAATACGCAATTGAAATTTGTAAAAGAACAATTGAAGCGTGGTCGTTGGGGCACATTTGATGCCGAAATGCTATTCATGGAGAGTCCCTCAACGCATTCACTGTTGTCCACAGCCTCAGTTGCAACTAATATACAACCAGTGCTTACTTATGCGCTTATCTTAAAGCAACCTGACGAATGTGGCATTGATAGGCCTCCACAATAAATTCTATGTAATAATTAAATGCTAACTTATGATTATCTTGTATAAATAAGTATAAATACTATAATTTAGCTATAATATTTGTACATTTTTAAAAAAGAACAGAAAACTATAAATTTGACTCTCATTTGTAGTCTCTCGACCTCATTGCGAAGGATGCTGTTAATAAATGTTGAGCTCTTCTGTTAAAGTTAACAGATGTTATCTATGTGTCTTATGTTAAGGCGCTGTTAAGTCGCAAAGAAATGCTAATATTGCATTTACAGTTTAATTGGCAGTTTTCTTTTGGCATTTGTGGCGATTGCATGTACATAAATAAATAATTAGCAAGAGTGGGAGCGAGAGAGAGATAGCACATAGTGACGAGGAGATGCTGGCAAGTTAGAGCAAAAAACGAAGAGAAATTAAGCGGAGAATCGTGATTTGGATTTGGATTGTGTGTGGTGATCGATGAGTGTTGCAATTATTATTCAATTTCTGGCAAAGAGATAAATATAAAGGCAGACGCTGTGGAGCTGCAAAGAGAGAAAACACTCGAATTCCTACGAATTTTAACATTCGTTCTATTATTTTTAATCATATCCCTATATCTATATCGTTTTGCATTCTAAGTAAGTTTTCTATTTCAAATTCCTGTTTGTTGTGTAACCTTATTTCGAATATCATCATTTATAAATTTCAATCTCTTTTTCTCATTATCTTTCTCTTTTCGTCTCTCTCTCTCTCTTTTGGTCTTGCGTTTGGGACCTTGACATCGTCCCCATTGCATCTATAATTAAAGCGACACCCAAAGAAAGATTATTATGTCCAAGTTACCAGCAGTTGGCATTGATCTTGGTACAACATACTCTTGCGTTGGGGTCTTTCAGCATGGCAAAGTTGAGATCATTGCCAACGATCAGGGTAATCGGACTACCCCTAGCTATGTGGCCTTTACGGAATCGGAGCGTCTCATTGGCGATGCAGCCAAAAATCAAGTGGCCATGAATCCAAATAATACAATTTTCGGTAAGTCTTCTCAAACACTACACAAAGTAAAAAACTTTCCCAAAGAAAAAAAAAAATAATAAAATATAGAACATATTTGCAACGACGATACTTGCAACATTTTAATGAATGAAAACAAAGAGAATGCCGCCGCGCGAACTGAAATTAGAATCTTTATTTTTGGTATCAACAATCTATAGTATATATGTATATATATATATACATATATGTAAATTTCTAGTTTCTAGTTGGCTAAATGTATGTAGTTGCCTGCCCTGCCACAACCACAAGTTCCCCGCTATCCCCCTGTCACTTTGGCATCTTGTAGTTGCCACCTACCGTGGCGTGTCTCTGAGATTTTTGCACCATCTGTTTATTAGCATAATTTGTGTCAGCTCATTTCTCGTTGCTGAGCTGAACACAAAAAAAAATTTACGAAAAAAAAAAAAATGAAAAACGAAAATTATTTACAAATAGAATATTTTACAGCTATGTTAATCTATAGTTCCCTCCCCCGTTGTCATGCTCATGCAACCCTTCTCTCTTGGCACTATTTTGTCTCTCGAATGCCGAGAAGAACATTCTAGGAGTCAATAGAATTTCATTTTCAATTTTTTTTTTTAATATCAAATTTTTTATGTTTGTTATCCTTTAAATTAATCCCCCCCCTAAAAGTTCAAAGAGAGCTTCTTATACTTTTGTATAGCTTATATAGCTCTAGCCTGGGATTTCAATTCTCTTTCATTTTTCTTTTCTTGTACTTTCATTTCAGTCTCAGTGTCCACATAAATCCCCGTCCCGCCTAGCCAAGCCAAGCCTAGCCCAGCCTAGACCTGCGCCTCGTCTATATTCTAATTACTATATATGTAGTAATCATAGAATATATATTTCTATTTGTTCAAGTACAATCTCTGCAATACTTACCCCGTCCAATAAAAGATGATGTTCTTCTTCTTACTCAATAAAGATAAATCCAAATATTGCTATTGTCTCTCTGCATATCTTCTTGGGGTTTCATTTCGTTTCTCTTACAGATGCCAAAAGATTGATCGGACGCAATTTTGATGATGCAACGGTGCAGAGCGATATGAAGCATTGGCCCTTTCAAGTAATCTCTGATAATGGGAAGCCACGCATACAGGTGGAGTACAAGGGCGAGAAGAAGAGCTTTTATCCAGAGGAAGTTTCCTCTATGGTTCTTACCAAAATGAAGGAGACGGCCGAGGCTTATCTGGGCGGCTCAGTCACAAATGCTGTGGTCACTGTTCCCGCCTATTTTAATGATTCGCAACGTCAGGCAACAAAGGACGCGGGCACCATAGCCGGATTAAATGTGCTGCGTATTATCAATGAACCGACAGCAGCAGCGATTGCCTATGGGCTGGACAAGGCGAACGGAAGCGGGGAGCGGAATGTGCTCATCTTTGACTTGGGTGGCGGTACCTTTGATGTCTCTGTGCTTACCATCGAGGATGGTATATTTGAAGTAAAATCCACGGCTGGTGACACTCATCTTGGTGGTGAAGATATCGACAATCGGATGGTTAATCACTTCGTGCAAGAGTTCCAGCGTAAACATAAGAGAGATCTTACCACAAACAAGCGAGCAGTCCGTCGTCTTCGTACCGCATGTGAGAGAGCCAAGCGTACCTTGTCGTCCTCCACTCAGGCGAGCATTGAGATTGACTCCCTGTTCGAGGGTATCGACTTTTATACAAGTGTTACACGTGCTCGATTCGAGGAGCTTAATGGCGATCTATTTCGAGGTACCATGGAGCCCGTGAGTAAAGCTTTGCGTGATGCCAAAATGGATAAGGGTCAGATTCATGATATTGTTCTGGTCGGAGGGTCAACAAGAATACCCAAGGTTCAACGTTTGTTACAGGATTTCTTCAATGGCAAAGAGTTGAATAAGTCCATAAATCCGGATGAGGCCGTAGCCTATGGAGCGGCTGTTCAGGCTGCCATTCTCAATGGTGATACTTCCGAGGCTGTGCAAGATCTTTTGCTTTTGGACGTAACACCACTATCGTTGGGTATTGAGACAGCCGGTGGTGTAATGACAGCGCTCATCAAGCGTAACTCGACAATTCCCACCAAGCAGACTCAGATCTTTACCACCTATGCTGACAATCAACCTGGCGTGCTTGTGCAGGTATTCGAAGGTGAACGTGCCATGACTAAGGATAACAATATACTGGGCAAGTTTGAACTCACTGCCATACCGCCAGCACCGCGTGGTGTACCTCAAATTGAGGTAACCTTCGACATTGATGCCAATGGCATTTTACATGTTAGCGCAGCCGAGAAATCGACTGGAAAGGTCAATAGAATAACCATAACGAATGACAAGGGTCGCCTAAGTAAAGAGGATATCGAACGTATGGTTAACGAGGCAGAGTCGTATCGACAGGCGGATGAACAACAACGCAATCGTATTGATGCCAAGAATCATTTGGAATCATATTGCTTTCAAATGCGATCAACTATGGAGGACGAACAGCTACGCAATCGTATTGATGACGCTGATCGTCAGACGATCTTGCAGAAGTGCAACGAGACAATTAGTTGGCTGGATGCCAATCAGCTGGCCGAACAACAGGAGTATGAGCACAAGCAAAAGGAGCTAGAACAAATCTGTAATCCAATAATGACTAGATTCTATCAGAGTGCTGGTGTGCAACCACCATCAGGAACTGCTTCGAACGGTAGAAGTGCAGGTGGTCCAGCTGGAGCGGGAGGCGGTCCAACCATTGAGGAGGTCGACTAAAGACGAAGATACTTTTAAACTGAAACTTTTAAACTCTTTATTGACTCTTTGACAAAATTATTATGTTTTGAAATTCAAATTGTGGGTAAACTAAAATGAGCATACGAAACCTTTGAAAGTAAAATTAAAACTAGAAATATTTTGTTTTGATGACACAAATTATATAGTAAGGTTTGAAGAATCGAATAAAGTTTTCTGTCTAATTATCTTAATGACTTTACTTTATGTTAGAAACATAGCTAAATATTAATAGTTTTTTTTTCAATTTTTAAAACTTGTCACGCCTTGCCATTATTTATTATTTTATTGGTAGTATCTGTGACTGAGCATAAGTAAAAGGTAGTGAAAGTTCTTTTTGGTATGTAGAAGATTTTATACTCTTTGGGTATGTTAACAAGTTAATTGCATTAATTTTAAAAACATAATTTCAGATTTTTTTAAATTCCATGCAACTTCAATGTGTTAAAAGTAAAACGCCTCTGTGAGATTAACAGAAATTCAGATTAGTAATATAAATCTTTGCAGGTTCAGAAAAGTTTTGATCAAGTAAATATACCCTCTGAAAGTGTATAATTGTTTAAGTTAACTTCAGCTTCACTATATAAGCATCGTACTTTTCTGTTATAGCCTGGAGTTGTGTTCCTTTCATCGTAATGTTCTCTAACCCACTTTACCTACTTGCCTTTGTAGGCATAATAATTATTTGTGGTAGCGTTGATTCAAAGGTAAAACTTTTTTCGTAAATCATATAATATTAATTATATATTTATATTAATATTGTTCTTGAAACAGTATGTTTTGCAATATTTGGATACGGAATCAAATACTTCCGATGAGAGCAAACTTAAGTTCCGTTTTAAGAGAACTGATCTGAAGACACATGGATTTACTGGTGAAATTTTGTGGAACTTTGATATTGATGAAGAAACTACAGTAAGTCTTTGAATGTCAATTCTAATAAATAAAATATTTATATTTTCTATATATTATATTTTGTATCCTACAGATTACAATGCTATATTTTTACAGTACCGATGGCAATGCAACTTGGGAGGAAGGCCAACCAAGTCTTTCTAAAATAAAATTATATGATTTTTTCCTTGGCAAAGAATATGAAGAATTCATTGGATCAACTATTGGCCACTGCAATGCTTTTCAACCCACGATTCCATTCCCAAGAGGCACCTACAGATTTGAGAATTGTGAACCCCATATACAGGATCTACCGCCTCCTTCTGAATATAATTTCTTTAAATGGGAATTCTTTTTCGATGGCGAGGTTCAAGCTAGTATTACCTTTTTATTTAAAATAATTGAGGTATAAACAAATGTTTTTACCATGAAAATGCATACATATCCTAATGAATGCTGTATATAACTTGTAAAAATGTATCCTTAATCCAAACAATTAAAGAGCATTACAAAATATTCCAATTTCCGATTTTTATTCTGAAAGTTATTCTGTAATTGAAGTTTTCTTTGCATAAAATTGGAGTAGAGTTCTTTGGAAGCATATGATATTTCCAGATATTGAAAAGTCTAACATTTTTTTAAAAATGTGTAACATAGGAAACATATATTAACAAATCAGGATCAAGGATCCATAAGACAAAAAGCGCTTTCCATGCATATTTTATATATTGTTTTATTGTTTGGTGACATTTTCGTAAATTATTGTTACATCAATATTAACATAATGATATAAATATTTAAGGATATTTTCTATATTTTTTGATCAAACTTTGATCAAATGATCAATTTACTCAGTCAAAAATGTGTTGATAATAAACAGAATATTAAACGGAACTAAAATATATTTTTTATCTTGTTTTATTTTTTTGTTTTATGGTTTGAATAATCAAATAATTACGTAAGTAATGAAATGCCTTTATCTCAATTATAGTAATGATTTTGTTTAATGAAATAACCATAACATATTATCACATATTAAAAAATGTCACGTTTTGGTAAAGTTATTATTTCATTTGTGACTGAGCATAAATATAAATTAAAGTTATTTGCACACGATGAAGGTTTTATACTCTTACATTTTTGATTTGAAGTTTTTCACTAGGAAACTTCATTTTTTACTGATAGCTTTCTATTCCAGCAGGATATAGTTGTTCAGCTTAATTCCTTCCGACTACTAAACAGCTTCAAGAAATGAGAAGTCTTAAAGAGGACTAGATGATCAAATATTCAGATCAAAATACTTAATAGTTTTTATAGAATCTAAGGTTTCTTTTCTAGGAATTTGTAAAGAGCTGAGCACAAAAATATATACCCTATATAATTTTATAGTCTTACTATATACAGAAACGCGTCTATATAAAAACGAGTGTTGTTCCAATAGTCTGGAGTTGTATTCTACCATTCTTGGGAAATGATTTCAAGCTCGTTTTGTCAACTTTCCTTGATAGGGTTAGTAATACTTGTCGGTTGTGCCAATTCCGAGGTAAGACGCATTATAATATTATATCCTAAATACATCTAATACATATTGTTCTTCTAAAAGTATATATTAAAATATATAGATTCGGAGACGAACACTTCAGATGAAAGTAAACTGAAATTCAGTTTTAAGAGGTCTGACCTGAAAACCAATGGCATAACCGGAGAGGTTTTGTGGAACTTTGATGCCGATGAATCAACTACAGTAAGTATATATCCCTAAAAAAATTGTTTTTTTTACGGTGTTTCAATTTTCTGTAGTTTGCAATTCAATATTATATAAGTCACAATAACAAGAGATCATGGAAAGTTGTAAGACCCGACGTTCCGGAAATGAGTTTGTATGAATTTTTGAGTGGAGACTTGTACACAAAGTTCCTAGAGTCAACTATTGGCCACTGCAACGCTCTACCGATTACGGGTGGCCAATTCAGGCCCCCATTACCGAGGGGAATTTTTAAATTCAATGATTGTGCTCCTCATATAGAATACCAACCCGATTTTACCAATACGACATTCTATAAATGGAGATTTGCTATCAATGGCGAGGTTCAAGCCAGCATTACATTCTTGTTGCAAGTGATTGAAGTGTAATGAACTCCATGTCATGATAATGCATATGAAATGTAACTAGTAACTTACATTTTCTGTATATTAAAAAGCTATTAAAGAGCAGAGTATTAAAAAATATATTTGGTGTTAAGTATTTGATGTTATAATAAGCCTGAACTATTTCGTTTTACAGACATATAAAGCATTATATCCCGATTATACAGACTATCCTTTAAGTGACGTAAGGGTATTAAGACAACGACCAATATAAGATTACCATATTACTAAGTTTCTTTGTAGTTTATCAACTGTCGGTCTTTATGTAGATAGAGTCATAGCTTGTCGAACAGGGTGATAACTGCAACCTTTGACTGTTTTGAAAATAATATTCGGTTTTTAAATTTCAATTCTAGATAAAATAAAAGATTTGAAAATTAAACATATCTTAAATTATTAATTATCCATAATTAGAAGCAGTATAGTTTGAAGAATATGCCAAAGCAATTATCTTAATGACTTTACTTTGTGTTAAATACATATATAAACTAACTAACTAAATAATTGTTTTTTTTGCTATATTAAAAACTTGCCACGCCTTAAGAGTATCACAATTTACATTATGGCACAACGAACATTTTATACACTTACAATGTAAATTTTAATATTTTAACTTGTATGCCAGAAACAGGATAGAGTTCTTCAAAGTAAATTCTTTAAATTTGTAACCAACATAAACTTAAAACATTTCTATGTAATAAATATTTTGACTTTTTGGTTCAAATGTTTAATATTTATAAGTTTGTAATAATTATTTATTAATTGAATATACTCTCTAAAAAGTTTAGTACTATTATAATACTGACTATACGACTATATAAGATAGAGATATTGTACTTTCAGTCTGGAGTTGTATTTTGTCGTTGTTGAAAAATGTTTTTAAACTCGCTTTGTTTTCTTGCCTTGATAGGGATAATCATACTTTGCAGCTGTGCCGATTCTGAGGTAAAACGTTTTTTTTATTGATTTATCCTAAATACAACTAATTATCCTTGTAAAAGTATATATTACAATATATAGACTCGGAGACGAACACTTCCGATGAATGTAAGCTAAAATTCCGCTTTAAGAGATCTGATCTAAAGACATATGGTTTAACCGGGGATATTCTATGGAATTTTGATGCCGATGAATCAACTACAGTAAATATATATTCGTATAATTATATTGTAATAATTTTGATATATTTTCTTACTTCTTTTTGTAGATTACAATCCAATATTATATAAGTCACAATAATAAAAAAACATGGAAGGTTGTAAGACCTGACGTTCCGGAAATGAGTTTGTTTGAGTTTTTAAGAGGAAACTTATATACAAAATTTCTACAGTCAACTATTGGCCACTGCAATGCTTTGCCGTTTAAGTGCAATCAATTCGAGCCTCCATTGGCTAAAGAAATTTTTAAATTCAATGATTGTACTGCCCATATAGATTACCAGCCCCATTTTACCAATACTACATTCTATAAATGGAGATTTGCTTTCAATGGCGAGGTTCAAGCCAGCATTACATTCTTGTTGAAAGTGGTTGAGATATACTGAACTTTATAGTATGATAAATCATTTATTAAATAGCAATTATCAAATATTTAATGTTATATAAACTCTAAGTTCCTGAAATTCATAGACGGATATAACATTAAAAATTGATAAGTGATAATATAAGTAAACTCCTTAATTGTGATATGGCTGACAAAGCTGACTGTCATGTCTTGAATCAATATGTCAAGCTATCTGCCTTGAATTCAAACACACACAAATACACACACACATACACACCAACATATATTTATATATATACACTGACATATTATTACACACGTTATAGTATGACATTTATGAAGTGCTCAATGTCGTCGCCAGCTTGTAAAGAAGTTCAACAAAAGCTTCTACTGGGGCGGCCACACGGCATCCAGACAAGGCCCGTGTGTGGCATGTGGTATATGTGGCATATGCGCGACAGCTTGCACTAGTGACTTGACGCTAAGTAAGTCAACTCTTGTTGTTGTTAGCTTGAAGTTGTTGTGCCTGCAGTTAAGTTTTCTTTATTTTATTTTTTATTTATTTTATTTTTTTTATTTTCTTATAGCTTTCTTACTGTCGCGATAAGTTCAATTCCCAATAGATTTTATTCTACTGCTTAAACCGCTTCCCATTTCTATGCGCATTCAACTTTATTCCTCGATTGGGTAAACAAATTCCTCTAGTCTCCGATAACAATTCAATCACTTAAAAGTTCAAATCGTCTCACAATGCCTCCCTCGAGTCCAACTGCTTGTTGCCTTGCTGGGTAACTACTGCTGCTGCACTTGTGGCCCTCAAATGCATCTGCTGCGATTTATTTTCTCTACATTTTCTTTTTTCAGCTTTTTTTTTGTGCTTTACTTAGTTTCGTCCAAGTTTTTCACTTGACTCAACAACTGAATGGCTTCACCAACCATTCCTTTCATTGCATCAAGATTGCTGAGCAGTGACTCCTGTAGAATGTTTTTTTTTTTTAGTTTCTGTTCAGGAGTTGCCCTCAAAGTTGTGGGGTAAATCCTTTATTTGGCATGTACTTACACCTATAATAATAAGAGTACTCGATGCTGACATCATTATTCATTCATTGTATTGATATAGATATAGATATGGGGGATAGATATAAGAATAAACGATGCGTCAGATCCAATGATTAAGTGAATAATTCTTTATTTCTTTTTTATTTAACATAATTTCATGTATTTATTTTTTATATTCTTGATCATGCTTGTACTTGTACTTAAGTTCTTTTGTTACTAAGAGCACAGTTTTGTTATGCATTTGTTGTTTTACTTGTAATAATCATTTTCCTAGTTACGGTCCAACGACAGTGATTACTAACTAAGTAGCACAAGTAAATTCCTTACATTTATCTAATGATTTCTATTATATTTTCATATAGTTTGTCATTAGAATTTTATATTGAATTACTGAAGCTTGCATTAGCTAGTGTCTACTGTCACAGTAACCGGTAGTTGTTGCCAGCAGCAACAGCAGCAGCAATGGCAGGCAAAGCTACTTCAAAAGCATTTGTTAACCCCTTGACAGCAACAACAGGCACTGACTGTGACTGTGACTGTGACTATGACTCTGTCTTCGTCTTTTCCTCTTCCTTGCCGGACACATATCCAAGTGCATGTCCGAGTCCGGTTCTGACTCTGATTCTCACTCTGACTCAGTGTCCTGGTGTCTGTTGTTGTCCTCGGGGGCAATGCTGAGTGAGTTGCACAATTGCTTTTCATGCTGATTTTATTTGCCGCAACACTCACAGCACTCCACAACTAAAGTTTGCCTTATCCTAACAACATCTGAACCCGCATCAGCCCCTATGAACCTTAATACCGATACCAAGTTAGGCGAAAGTTAACCAAGTATTAGCACTATTTAAGTTGGAAAATTTTCCAATTAGTGCAACTATTTGAGCCGATTTTCCCTCTGACCATATTGCATTTAGTTAGCACTAATCTTGGCAATTACTTTTGCAATTTCTTAAAATATTCATGAAAACTTCCTTTCAGCATTTAGCACTCTCTCACTCTTTCTCTCTTTTTCACTCTCAGACCAATCTCAGTTCATCTCGTTTTGCATCCTTTTGTGTGCATCTGGGTGAAAAATGTTGCGTTATATCTGCTTTAAGGATGCGCCTTCCCATTGTCCTGCTGCACTTTGATGCCACTTGCCGTTGCATCGCATCGCATTGCGTTGTGTCTCGTCTCGTCTCGTTTCGTCGCGTTGCGTCGCGTCGCATTGCCCGTTCCATTACTGAAGTGTGCACTTCCGCTAAATGGTATTTGGGGCAAGCACATAACATAAGCTTTGCGATGCTGCAGATAGTAGTAGCTCTCAAAACCAAACCGCCCCCACAACCCTTCAGACCAACACCACCTCTTCAACAGGGTGCTGTAAATTTAGTGGAGCTTGCAATTTTTATAGCTAGCAATAAATGGGGAAAAGGGTAAAGGGAAAAGAAGAAGGGGAACGGGACTTGTAACGACATTGTTCCACTTTTGTAGGCGCTGCACAGTGGGGCAGTTATTAAGGAAAGTTTTATTACATATATAGAATATATATAAAATTCTTATTGGTTAAACTCAAGCCATACAAAGATTCTTTAACAGTTTCCTAGCTGCATCAAAGCAATTTGATATAACTGTAAAATTGGTTAAAGGGATTAAGAAATCCTTAACAAATATTTAATTTAAATGTAATACTTACTCCATCTGGATCCAATAATGACTGGACAAACAGCATGTTCAGCTAATTTGTCAACTTTTCCATATTTATTCCGATTAAACCAGATTAAAGCATTTCCACGTTTCGGTTGTACACTCAATTGTAGTTTGGGAAATATGGTGGCGCCCCCAAGCGGAACATTGCTAGCCTAACTTTCACATAAAATAAAATTTAAATTCCATATGGATAATACATGAAATAATAATACATACATAAAATACCATTGTTCCAATACGATTCCTCTGGCAATGCACTATATTTCCTTTGGATTTAGTTTTATCTTTGCTCACACGACAGGATGATGTTGAATTATTTGGAACATATCCACCGAGACCATAGTTAAACATATGTAATGTCTGATCGATTGTGTTTATACTCATCATATCCGCTAATCTTCGATTTAGTCGCATTTTTATTGCATCCTGGGAATCTTTTATGGAATAGACTTTAGCGGTAATTGAATCGTACTGTGATTCATGTTCTACTACGGCTGCATTTTTCAATGATTTGATTTCACTGTGTGACAGCACTTGATGAAAGAGCACTATCAGCGGTTGTTCGTTTAACGTTTCCATTTTAAGTGGCGCTAGCTTGAGGAAATTTGAATTATCCTGAATATAGCGACATGTTAATTTTTGTGGTTTCGGCTTTGGCCACAATCCGCGGCAACCTTTTTCCATTGCTTTGGGTTTGATTTTATGCTTGGCTCGATCATCAATAAATATTTTCTCATCGCCCGACAAATATTCATCGACAAGGCTCTTAATATTTTCCAATTTAGCCTTACGAACGGCATCGTTCAGCATTTCTGTAGCTTTTTCTTGTAGTTTGATTTCTTCTTCAGTCTTTGGTTGTTTTCTCATTGGTTGGGCTAAATGTGGGAAGTATTGTATAGGCATTAGTAGTTTGTAAAGATTATCATTTAAAATTTCTTACTTGATTTGGTAATGGCGTCAGCATAGGATCTGTAGAGTTTGTTACGTTTCAGCTTTAACACTTGACTGTAATAATTCCCATAGGGTTTTGTATACAGTCGTAAAGCTGTGCGATACCAATGATTGGAACTCGAGTACTTTGTCAGATTAAAAAGATGATTACCCAGAGCAAAACAGTCCGGAGAATCAAGCTGTGAGCTAAAGAAAGAAACATGCTAGAGATATATTAAGAATATTATCTTTAAATTTGCTTACTCAAGTTGCTTATCCAATAACAATCCCTTGGCTATGTGTGATGCCTCCAGATCGTAGTACTTCTCAATGCGCAAGAGACCCTCAATCGCCAATTGCAAGTCCATTTCACTTGGCGACTTTTCCGCCAGTAATTGCTGCATTTTTTCAATGCTAGACTGTGCATTGCCTTCCTGTAAATATTCCAACCATTTTGGCCAGTCTTGTTGCAATCTTCGAAGTAAGGAAAATGCATTTAGAGGATTTGCTACATATTCCTGTTGTTTGATAGCATTATGAATTGAAGAACGTTGCAACATTTCTTGGTAACTGAAAATAAAATTTATGTTTCATAATAATCAATTTTTTTTTCCATTTTAGTGCACTTACAGTTTAATCATATCTAATTTTTTCTGCATATCCTTGACGTAGATATTTAAATTACTCATTAGCTCAGTTTCCATTTTCAACAGTTTTGTCATGCTTTCAACAGAGTTGCTAAAGAGAAAACTTTGCTTTTCCACATTACCATCGATATCGAGGCAAATGCCAGAATGTATAATGAATAAAATTTGAAAGAAATATAAAAGACACGTCATTTTCAGAGGAAGTCTGCCACAGATATGGATAAGTTCATGTTCATTTCCATACTAAGACATATATAAAATTGTATGGTTCATTTACCGCGTACGTGTTACATTTTCTTTACCTGTTTTTTGTAACTTGAAGAGCGATAAGAGCATAGCGTGACCATTCACAAAACTTATCTGAAACAAGGCACTAAAAACCATAACGAAACGAATAAAAGTAACATATAGAAACAGCAACTAAAGTTTTTTTCTTTAATAATTTACTAAATTTGGCTTTTTCTTAATTTTTCGTTGGTTTAAACGAAGTGCTGCAAGGCTTGACAAACATTTGTGGTGTTATGTAAATCCATTTAATGATAGCTACAAAGAAAAATATACAATAAATAAATTAGCAAAAATAACTTAAGATTTAAATAGTAATACATACCCCATCTGGAACCCACAATTACAGGGCATACCGAGTGTAGTGTACGTGGATCTGGCGTACTATCTTCATAAAGATTATACCAAAATAAAGCGCTTCCTTTTTGTGGGCTAACAGAAATTTGTAGTTCGGGAAAGACTGTAGTGCCACCTTGTTGCACATCACTGGCCTTTAATAAAATAATATTATAATTTTTATGCTTCAAATATTTGATTACGCTTATAATTACATAAAGTACAATGCTTGCTATGCGATCGCCACGTTCGTCCAAATGTTCATTCTTTACGCGATCACCATATATACTATCGTAATGTGGCTTAAAGTGGGTACCCAATCCGTAGTTAACCATAAGTAATTCTGGTATTTCTCGTAAATCGAAGCCACTCATGTCTGTTATTCTTTGGGAAATGCGATTGAGCAATGGAGTTTTCTTACGAAACGATTGCGTACGTGCAACAATTTCAACAAATTCAGTTTGATTATCCGAAATAGGTCCTGCGAGCCCATTTTCCATATTATCGCATGAACTTTTCATTTCTTCTATTTCTCGATCGGAAATCATATTGTGATAGAGAACAATATACGGATCTCGACTAACTTCCTCCAATTTGAGTGGCGCAAGACGTAGAAACGGCGTTGTTGTAAAGTTATAACGGCAGTGGAGATTAGATCGGAAACGTTTGGAAAAAACATTCTGACAGACCAAATTATGCGGAGTCGTCTTTAATTTTGCAAGTTTGTCTTGTTCCATTATAAGATTTTGATCATTCTCAGCAAGTTTTTGTCTCACGTAATTCTCCAAATCAATTTTGCTGGTTTCAATTATTTCATCATCAACTTCCTTCTGCAATTCTTCACGGTTTTTGTTAGGATTTTCGATGATCGCATCTAAGTAGAGTAATGTAATTATCAATGAAATTCCTGGATATCTTTGGAATGAGCTTACCATGTTGTAGACTGGCTCTAGCAAACTTCAAACGCAACTTATTTTTTGACTTATTTTTAAGCATTCTCATGTACAGCTCTGTTTCCTTGCGCTTTAATGCCAATCGGTACCACATGGTGGCCCCACTAAATTCATTCTTCTTATATTTGTGATCTGCAATCGCCAAGCAGTCAAGTACAGATAAACGTTGTCTAACAAGGACATTAGTATTATGAATATTCTGAATAAGTTTTTGAATAATACTCACTTGAATTGTTTATCCTGCAGGCGGCCCAGCGACATATCGATAGGATTCAGATTATAGATGGTCTCAATGCGATGCATTCCTTCTAGCGCATTCCACATGTCATGCTTGCTAGGTCTTTGGTTCAGCACCCATTTTAAATTTTCCAGTTTATCTGTTTGGAAATATTATATCGTGATTTATATATTCATATTCATATTCAAAAGTATACAAACTTACCGAGGGGTAACTCGTTTTTAGTATACTCCTGCAACCTGGTCCAATCTTCTCGAGCACGTCGCAAGACTTGAAACGCATGAATCGGATTTGAAATAAACGTCTTTTGTTCTTTCCTATTTGTCAATTTGGGTCGCTCAAGCATCTTTAAGTATCTATTTATAATTATGCAATAGAGTTATTAAAGTTACTTAATATTTAATTTTTAACTTACTGTTGTAGTGTTTGTACTTTTTCATTCAATACATCTCCAATTGCTCTCAGGTTCATAACAAACTGAATTTCCAATCCCAAAACTTTCTGTAAACCCAATGTTGAGCTACTAAAATGCTCCGTCGCATAATATTTATTTTGATTTTCAATATCGGCATAGCTCAAGGGCAGTAAAATTATAAAAATTAAATAGAGCCTCATTTTCTAAACTTATTTAACTAGCTTACAGTCTGAAATTGTACTGATTTGGTATGCCTGTCAGTCAGATGAACTGTAGAATTCTAATTATTTATGGAAAATTGAAAATATTCCACAACGAAAGCTAATTTTATGGCTAAAGTTAATAAAATTTAGTATTAACTCAAGTGATGAAAAGCTTAGAAGAATATTCTAGAATAATAAATAAATATAAATATATAAATACATAAATACATAAATATTCTACGAAAAATATGTATTTAACAGTTTATCAGAACCAACAACAGTAATTTTTTTGGCTATGTTTAACCTGAGACTATATAGTTGCAAGTGTTACATGAACTATTGAATATTGTAGCAGTAGCTAGAGTTGTTCTAGTTCCACATAATATCTTTAGGGTGTTTATTATCGATTAGTCATGCTGTTAATGCGATATAGTATCAAACGATGCGTTAATTCAGTTTCAATTTCCGAATTTCTTCATTTGAATTTGTGCAACAGCTGTCGTAGTCCCTAGTCTATGATACATTAAATCACTTGAAATTCGATGGAAAATTTCCCCATTCAATTGACAGAATATGTAGATGTTTTTGTCTGGTCGGATTGCTTGAACGAAATGAAGTACTGGTTGCCAATGGCAAATAATCTGTTGAGATCCAAAATGCATTGTGCTTTGTATTCCTTTCGCATATCGCAGCTGTTCCTTACTTTACTTTACTTTACTCAAAGGTAAATTCCTGATAATTTCTTTTCCCTACGCCCCGTAGTTGCCCTCGCTTTTATCTCCACTTCCACTCACATTTTTGCCCCTCCAATCAGAAAGCAATTAATTTAGCTTTTCCTTTGATTGCCACATGCCCAAAACATCAGGGAGTCGTCGCATCTCTGTAAGACAGCAATCTTTGAGCTATTTTTGTATACATACAATTTACTTTTGTATACCGCGTAAGTTGTTAAGCATGGGGTATGCATACTACATTGAAATTATTATTAAATATTAAAGATCTTAGTAACTTTTAGTCGCGCATGCTTTCACATTTTCTATTAGCTTTGTTGTCTTGTAATAAAATGTAGGGTAACTACTATTCTTTCTCATTTCCTACAAGTATTTTTACTTGGTTTTTTGCGGATATTTTTGCATATTTTTTTAATAAATATTTCTCTGTCATATGCCAATTAAATTTTTGCTGATGATTGCGCTTGACTCTGACGCAATTTGTTGTCTTGGCAATCAGCTGGAAAAATGCTAGCCCAGAGGAGTGTGCAGCGTACTGAGTTATGAGCATGAGAAATCTTGCACGAATGGGTTTATTCTTGTTCAAGTTATTCAAATGAATTTAGAAGAAAAAAAAAATAAAAAAATCAGTTGAAGTTGAATCTTCATGCTACATGGCCATAAAATACTTAAAGACTTTACGAATTGGTGTAAATAATAAATGTACGTAGACTAACTGCATGTTGCATGCTACATGTGGCAGACAAACAGTTTGGCTATACTAAAATGTACTGCTACGATTGCTTACTTTCTATTAAAGTTTGCCACATAGAGAAAGAGAAAGAGAGAGAGAAATAGAACTTTGAGAATTTCCATTGCCAAAACTGTTTTCATTGTCCATATATATATATATGTGTGTGTTTTGTGTTTGTGTGTGTATGTCTATATGTGTGTCTGTGTTTGTGTTTGAATATATGTTTGTCTGTGTGCCTGTGTGTGTTTGTTGGAATGTAACAATTGATTTTGATTTCGTCTTTTTTTGCTCGGCTTTAAATGGCATTTGAGTTACGACAATAGAAAATGGCAAATGAAAATGAAAATGGAATAGAAATAGAAATGAAAGCAAGCGTCCTCTTATAGCCATCGTCTTCTACATCTACATCTACTACTGTTCTGTTCTGTTCTGTTGCTACTCCTCCTACATTCGGTTTCCTTTTATTATGTGTGGCGCTTCATTTACTTTATGTCTTTTGTCTGCTCTTTATGTGTACATGGCCACAATTTGAATGAGCTTTCGGTCTTTGACTGGGCGTTGCATTTTTATGATGGTTCTACACCCATCACTCCCATCTCTCTTCCTCTTTGCCTTCTCTAACACACCATCAAGATGATGCCTCTCTAACACTCTGTTATATACATATATACATACATATACTTCTCATTCTACTATTGAATGTTGCTTTATTTATTGTGTATGGCTACTTGATGAGCATTTGCTGAAAACGTTTTATGGCTCATGTGCCGCGTATTTTCTCATCTCTTTCATTTCTTTTTCTTGTCTTCTTGTTGTCATTTTGGCCGAGACGACACAACAAGACAGGAAAATACAAGACACAACGCGACTCAACTTGACTCGACTTGTCTCGACTCGACTATCAATCATCTATGGCATTTGCAGCATTTCAAGTGAAATGCGCATTTAATCTTTCTCTTATTTCTTCGAATTGTTTATGCTTTCTATACCCTGTAGACCATTAGATAATGAAACTTGCAGAGTTGCTGAAATTCAATTGTTAACATAGTAAGAAGTTTCTTTCATTTTGATTATTTATTATTTATTATTTTCTAATTTTATATTATTTACAATTTTTTTTTTTTTTTTTATAATATTCAAATTCTCTCTATTTAACATTTTGTTTATTTTATTATATTTATTTCTTATATTATATTAAGTTTATTTATTAAGTTTATTTCTTTAATTTAATATATTTTATGTTATTGGAATTTAGTTTAAATTTAATTTTTAATTTTTATTATATAATTTATATTTATTAGCTGAGTGTTCTTTAGTTCATACTATCTTTCTCTCTCTTTCTCTCACCAAAATTATTACCACATTTATTATTATTATTTTCTCATAGCACTTACACACAGCCACACACACATTGAAGCGCACTTCTGTCTCTGACTTACAAAAAAAAAAACTTGAATCGCGAATCAACCTGTTGAACCTTCATTTATCACAGTGCTCCGACGAGTGCTCAAAATGGCGGAACTAATGTGTCCAGCGTCACATTTGAATTATGTATTATATGGCGTTGAATTATATAGGGGGGAGTTATCCGATTTGTGGAGCTGTAGGGGAAGTATGGGATGCTATGAGGCTGTGTGGGCGGTACGGGTGTTAAAGTGCCGGCGCGTGAATTCCAAACGATTTACGCACATAGGACCTAATGGACGTTAAGAACGACAGGACGGCAAGCACGGTTAGGACAAGCATGCTTGACATGGGACGACATGTCATTTTGGTTTTGCAATTTATAATCGAAAAATTGCCAAAAAATAAAGTAAAAACATATTTAACAGCTTTATGGCAACAAACAATAAAATATCCTGTAAATGTCTAAAGAATTATGAAATTCTTCAAATAAAAAATTGTACTATGAAATTGCTTTAAAACTTATTATAATTATGGGTTTTTTTTTTTTAAATTCAAATTCTTTAGACACTTTTTTTTTAGTATTATTAGTCTGGTTTTCACTTACTCGTTTTATAGGGTATAAAAACCAAATAAAAATCGATTTCAACATTGTTTGTTGAGGTTGAAGTCCGTGAATAGCTTTGTTGTATTTTCACGTTGTTATTGTTATCCCAATTTTAAAATAGAATTGATGGCCTCTCATATTTAGCACTTGTTGTCCTCCTTGTCATCCTTATCGTCCTTATCGCTCTTTTTTTTAAGGCTATTAAAACAATGGCCAGGAGAATGACTCTGTCCGACTTGGTTATCGTCGAGCCGTCGTTATCGACTCACATTACATTTAATGCGCTTCACGCGATACCCTGTAGCCTTGAAAACATTGAAGTTCAGGTCGTCTGTTAAATTCTAGAAAACTTTAAATCATACAATCAACTAACTATATGCATAATTTTTTACAACTCTCTCTCTCTCACTTTTTCTCGTTGGTTTTTTCACTTTTCTTATTTCTCATTTGCATTTTAAATTTTTGCATAATTTTTTTTGCAAGTTTTTTGTTTTGTGGCAAAACTTTTGATTGCGCTGCTGATTGCGCTTTTTGAATCTTTACAATTTTCATAATTTTTTTTTTATTATTATTATTGATATTTAGCCTCGACGCCATCTATTGTCCAGCTTATTATTTAATGTTTAATGTTTCATTTAATGTCGCGTCATATAAAAACAATTTCACAATTATCTGTATCAATCAAAAGTTCAATTAAATCCAAATTTGCCACATTGAATAATTTGATTTTTCAATAAATAAAATATCAATTTTTTTTCAGATTTTTTGCAGAACTCAACGTGTAATTAGCAAAAGGAAAATTTCGGGATGATTGTTTCGCCTTTTCCATGTAACGTGTGGCTTTTGCTTTAACTTTTTTTTTGTTACTACTGCAGCGAGCCAAACCGCAATAAAAGGCGAACAATACGTATGTAAGTGTAAATGTGTGTGTGTGTATGTGACAGAAAGAGAGAGCATATATGTGAGAGAGTGAATTCATGTGTGTGCCTGTGTGCGAGTGTAAGCCGAAGAGTGGGGGATGCTTCGTTGAGAGTCTGATTGCTGTGGCGTTGTTGCGGTACATTTGCAACGAAAAGTTTTAGCTAGTCATGCCCTGTAAAATAAGACAAAGAGGTATAATATGCTGTTAAAAATTTTTATATACAATATAATTCATACATTTTTAGTAAAAAAATTTGTTTAATAATATAATATAATTTATATAATATAATTTATAAATATGTAAGAAAAAAATAAAACGGTAAAAAAAATCATTTTTAGAAGACGGATTACTGTTCGGCTCGTTTCGCATATGTTCCCTGTATTTTTTTTTGGATGTAGCGAAGTACTTTTTCTTAAAAAAAGCAAAATAGTAACGATATAAGCAAAACGGTTGTTAAAATATTGATCAACTTTAAATTGAATTTTGTTAGAAAACATCCAAAGAATAAAATAAATCATAGTTGCGGATTAACAACCCTTTACTTAATAACTGTAAACTCCAATTGGTAAATTCCAATTTCATAGGTATATATAGAAATAATGTATGTCAATGGGAATATATTTTTTTATACACATATATATTTATATATATACCTATATATATTTTTAATTAGTCTTAGGATATATAGAATTAACATTATCTACGATATCTGCAGAATATTATAGGATGTCTTTTAGTATAGCATTAACTAGTTCAAATTATTTTTCTTTTGTGACCTTGTGCAGTTTTTCGCAATTTTCCACTGTCAGCTGACTAAAAATGCGCTGAACCTTTTCACATATGAAATAGCTGCAATAAGCAAAAAGGGAAATTCAAGAGATCTAAAGTCTATGTGGAAAATATCTCAAAGAAAATTAAAGATAGCGAAAATCTAAACATAATATTAGTAATTTTCCTAGTTTTGATTTAAAAATTATTAAATTATAAATTCAAATTATTTTTTATTATTCTTTTTTATTTATAGAAATTTACAGGGATCTAAAATTTATATAGCTAATATTGGAGAGTTCATACAGGTTTTGCACAGTTATTTTACAAGTTTTTCTGAACTTTTTTAAACTTGGAATCGAAAAAAAAAAACTTTTTAAAATTGTTTTTCATCTATAAGAATTTAGAGGGACTAGTCAACTGAGCGTTGCTAATGATGACACAAGGACCATGTTGCACCTGAACTGAGCTCTTAATTCGCCAATCACACTCAATGGGCACATACTGTCCCTTGTGTATAATGGTCTTGGGTTTCGTAATTCCATAGCAGGCATATTGGAAAACATTTCGGGAAATTGGCAAACATTGCTCATAGATCTCAACCATATCCGGATGCAGTGTGTCCACACTGAAATCTTGCCCACAACGCAATTGCTGATGAACATGCAGTCGGCTGCGTGATTTAAATTCCATGCGACAACGACGACACTGCAATGGACGGGATTGACTTTGACTGGTTGTAGAGGCCACAGGATTCGGCAGCTCATGTAGACGCTGGAATTGACCCATAATATCATTGAGTATAAGGAAATTCTTGTTGGGCTGCTGATGCAGTGTTTCACTAATGTGATACGGCACCACATACAGCTCCTTGGTGGTCCGACATTGTTGCAACCCGTAAAGATTTACACGCATATTGGGTGGAAAGTAGCCATTGCATTCCCGTTGATGTTTCACATAGGCAGCCCTTAAGCTGATCAATTCTGACTCACCGCAAGTATTGTTGCCTCTGCTGCCAGCTGTAATATGTCGCAACTGTAGTGGCACAGGCAGCACTACGGCTAATCCTTCAACAGTTTCATCTATCTCATCACGTATACGTTTCAACTGTACTCGCATTCTAGTGATATTGCATTCGGCCAAGCCAAGATAATTTTGTATACGTTGCATGATCATCTCATAGATGACACCGACACAATCATCGATATCATAATGATGCTGTACACTAAGTGTGCCACTCTGAAAGATCAATACCTGACCCTGCATATTCACATAGCAGGCCACATTGAACTCCACTCGCTGGCAGCCATTGTGAAACATCCAACGCAGCAATTCGGGTACACTCTGTGCACATGTTTCGGCCATGAAATGTGTATCCAATGTATCCTTGCTACTTTCATCACAGAAGAAGAACGTCTCGATTTGCCTTGCCTCAATAATATTGAGAACGGCCTGCTGTTGTTTGCTTAGTTGTGGTCGCTGCTGTTGCTGCTTGTCATGTTGCAACCAATGCTGACTGGGTGGCTCATCGGCATCGATGCTACTATAGCATGTAGTACATTCATGCCACGCCCCATCGGTATCATGCCAACGATGATGAAAGGTTTGCTGGTTGCCTTCATTGTCAAAAACAAAGCTTGAAATTGTTTCCTCGTTGAACATATTTCGAATATTTTGCAGCGTTACGTTTGAACTGTTTGTTGTCTGTATTGAGACTGATGTATACTGTCCATTGCAGGCTATGATATATATACTCAAGATTTGTTGGTGCATAGGTAGCAGTAAGTACAGGTAATAGTCCTGCATAGGACCATCTGCACTATGGGTATTTCCTCTTTTCAGGTAGCTTTTATGACCGACACTGTAATCTCCAAGAACTTGCAGCAGCTGCTGAGATCAGTGCACAGATTGACCTGCTCATACATTATGTTTATAGCCTAGTTAAGGCTATATAATCTATTCGAAATCTATATAAAAAACTTTACTAAATTTGTAAATGTAAAGTAAATTTCTGTTGCAATTACGAGTCTCGCAACTGTTTTAAATGCTTCTATTTGCCATAGTTAAGCGTAGTCCATGGGAAAATTGTGTTTGGCGAGAAGTATGTGGCAGTCACTTCTAAGCCTTTGGCAGTTCTATTTTTCTTTCTGTTTCTATTTCTATTTCTATTTCTCTCTCTCTCCCTCTTGTTGTTACTATTGTTGCTCTGCTGTGCATGCAAACAAAGTGGACAATGGTCGAATTTGCCGTGCATCAACTGATGTGACAATGGCGTGTCGCGTTTTGCACAAACCAAGAAAAAGAGACTGTGTAATGGAGAAGTAAAGAACAGAGTAGGAGAGAGAGAGAGATTGGGAGCATGAGTGAGCTTGCTGAACTGTGGCGCTCTATATATACACTGAAGTCACTTAATTTCCTATTCCGCTTACAATGCTCCATTGTCCAGTTGCGGCTTTTAGCTCTGTTGCTTCTCGTATTCTCGTAACTCTCACAGTTCTCTCTCCTTTACACACTTAAAGCAGTAAAATATGCTTGAAAATTAACAAAGGCAATTAGAGTATACTTAAAGCTGCAACTCACAATCATTATTTGTGCTGTGTTTGTAGTCTACTCTAATTTCACTCCCTTAGTCTGCCCTCTGTCTAGCTTCTGCTCGATCTTCTTGCTCTTTTTTTTTTTTTTAGCTATCTTTACAGTTCTCGCTCTTTGGTATTTTGCATTGTCTGTTGCCATTTGATTGCAAACACTTCACAATGAATGTTTTGCTGCTTTTGTAGTTTAACAATTGACTTGAAGTTGGTCTTGGTCGACTATATAGATTCCTTATACGATCTGATAATATATATATATATATATATATGATAAGGGAACAATTATTGTAATTTAACAGAGAATATATTTAAGTTGTTGTTACTATGCTGATATTGAATTTGAACTTTAGTTGAAGTTTTGATGCTCTTCTAAACACTCTATCGCTACACATTGGGAAATTATCTCTGTCTTAATAAGTAGATTTTATTTCTATAAATCTATGAATAAGTTGGCATTATTTCCCCTTATCTATAATTAGAGGTATATTATTACTATCTATAAATATGGGGATACTATATCCCTCTGTCTATAAATAAGTGATATTATCTCTGTCTATGTTTAAATAGGGGGATATTATCTTCCTCTATTTATAATTATGGGTATATTATTTCCCTCCATCTATAAATATGGGGATACTATCTCCCTCTATATATAAATAAGTGATATTATCTCTGTCTATGTTTAAATAGGGGGATATTATATTCCTCTATTTATAATTAGGGCTACATTATTTCCCTCTGTCTATAAAAATGGGGATAATATCTCCCTCTATCTTTAAATACGGGGATATTATCCCTGTCTTTGAATAAATAGGGGATACTATCTTCCTCTATTTATAATTAGGGGTACATTATTTCCCTCTATCTTTAAATATGGGGATATTATCTCTGTATATGTATAAATAGGGAGTTAATATCTTTCTCTATTTATAATTAGAGGGATATTTCCCTCTATCTATAAATAACGGGATATTATCTCCTTTTATATATTCATCTATCATCTATTTTCACTTAAACAATCTTCTATAATTGATTGCGTCATCTCGCAAAGTGTATACAATAGTCGGATTACTTTGCATTTCCTTTGCTCTGCACATTTCTCACTTTTATTTATACAAGCAGCAGCATTTTTTTATTTTTTTTTTTTGGCTAGGAGACTGTCAGTAAACAATGCCACAGAGATGCAGGGCACAAAGTTAATTAAGTCACTGCGGTGGCGGTAAAATGCTTGGAGGCATAGAGCAAGGGTGCTGTAGAATGGTGGAGGCATGGTCAGTACGCGCCTGCCAACTGCCAAATGCAACGAAGCGCAAAGCAGTCGACTAACTGACTGGCGAACAAATAGGACAGATGGACTGCCGAGCGGACGGATGAAATGCAGGCAGAGTAATCTTTTAAATAAATATAAAAAGAGAAAAAAGTTAGAGAGACAGAGAGAGAAAGAGAAAGAGAGAGACTTTCCATCTCTTGGACTTGGGTAAATGTACTGGCACAAGGCTAACCTTTTGCCAGCCACAAAAGTGCCAAGTGGCAGCAATTGTTTGCGTCTCGGACACTCGCTCAATATCAAATCGGTTGCGAAGTGTGAAAAACTCTATTTGCCAGCTATCAAATATGGAATATGAATCACTGGTTACTAAAGCATCTAGAGCATCAAAATGCAATATTCAGCATTTGCCAGCATCCAAAGTTCTGTGTGCATCCATCATAAAAATGTATAATCCAGAGTAGTATGCTTTATAGTGCCATGTAGTTTGGACAAGCTGCTTAAGAGCTCAGTTGCAAGCTAAGTTGGTTAAAGAGGCAGGTGGCATCTGGCTTGTGGCATGTGGTATGTTGCATGTATCATGTGGCATGCAACTTCAAGCATGCAGCTGCTTCAACTGCTCGAGCCGCAGGTACAATTTGGCATTGCCATCTTTTACATAGATGTCGTTTTCTCCTATCTTCTATCTCCTATCTCCTTCTCGCTCTCTCTCTATCTCTATGTCTTTCTCTTTTTCTGGTCTATCTTCATGGATTTTCCTTGCTTGCTTACGTTTATTGTCGCCTCAATGTGTTGACATTTTGTGCTTTTAGTCGCATTTCTCTTATTCCGTTTCACTTTTTCTAGATATCCGTTACGGGCTTCAGGACAAACGACAGGCGACAAGTCGGAGCCACTTTTAACACTTGCTTCGCCCAGCAATAGCTTGTTGACCCCGGGTCATTTTTGCGGTCATCAGGAAAAATCATACTAAGTGCACGAAAAGCCAAAAGAACAAAAAAAAAATAAATAAATAAAAAAAAGTAACGTAAAAACTATGAAAACAATTTATGCAAAAATCGTTTAATAGTTGGAATATTTAATATGCAGTTTTAAGCACTTTTTATTTATTATTTAAGAATATTTTCGCATTAATTTTTAGTAATATTTTCAATAGAAATTTTCAAGAGAAATAGTTAACGTTTAAATGCAAATATTTTATTTTTATTAATTTTTTTATAATTATAATTTATATAAATATAATTTATATTTTTTTTAAATTTTAAATGCTGTGTTCATAGAAATGGCAGTGCGACTGATGCTAAACTATATAACGATTTTTTTTTGCATTATCATTTTTGATAGTTGGTCGCTTTTACATTTTTTTGTAAAATGGAATATAGAGATATGAAAAAACCTAAGTCCCCGTTGCTCTATTTTTCTGTTACATTGACCGACGCGTCAATATCAATATCAACATAATTACGATATTTTTTAATAATAATAAAAATAAATAATAAAAATATGCAAAATATTTTTTTTTTTGCCTTCCTCCATCCTTCCATCCTCCTTCCATTTTTTTTTTTTTTTTTTTTATTCCTAACATTAGCATTTACCCTGATAACTATGATCTAAAGCCCGCGTATATATCGTCAGTATATATGTACCAATAGATCCAGAAACACTCTTTTCCTATTTTTAATTATTGGCCATAATTAACACCTTCTACTTCTGAGATATATCTATAAAAGGGACAAGGGAAGCGAAGCACTCCAGTAATGTAGCAGAGTTAGTTAATTAATATAACACAATTTTTGCGTTGTGTACATTAACTAGAACACTAACACTACAATACTGAGGACTCCATTTTTCCAGGCCATTGTGGGAATCGAACCCACGACTGTGTCAGCTAAGTTTGGGATACGATGAATGCCTATTCATCTTATCCCACTCGACTAACACAGCCGACCGAATGGTGTTCGTCTAACTTTTAATATGAATTACGATTTGTTTAAAACATTTAAAAATAAAAACTAAGTATGCTTTGACAGATTCCGGGTTGACTCGGAATTCGAACCTGGAACTTCCAGACTCTCGTTCCTACGTCCTATTGTTATTGCTATCGCCAGCTCATCTTATCCCACTCGACTAACACAGCCGACCGATTGGTGTTCGTCTAACAGTTAATATGAATTACGTTTGAACCCGGAATTTCCAGATGCTCGTTCCTATAGTTCAGTGTATAGGATACTGACCTATTCCCCCATTTGACAGTTGCTCGACAAAATGTGGAAATATAATGATGCTTAAACTTTTTCCTTTCCGACTGTCTAGTTTCAAAACCTGTAGCAAACGAAGAAGAATTAACCATTTTCGACCGATACTATAACAGCTGTATGTTAAAGTGTTCCATTTCTTACGGTTCCGACATATATAGAGCTTATGGGCATAAAGAGTATGTAAACCATGTTCCATGGAAATAGCTTTAACACCGAGAGACCAGTTTGGGTTGAAACAGACGATCAGTCGGACCGACGAACGGACAGATGAACATATATATTTGGGTTCTCCTGTCGTCGCTGATAAAGAATATATTTACTTTGTTGGTTCAACATAAGCATAGGTAGTTACGATATTTTTGAATAATAAGTTTTTAATAAATAATAAAAATATGTAAAATATTTTTTCTTGACCTGTTTACGATTTTATGATGCTTAAACGTTTTCCTCTCCGCCTGCCTAGTTACAAAACTTCAAGTTTTACCCGGATAGCCTAACAAACGAAGAACAAAATACTATTTCGACCGATATTATAACAACTATATGTTATAGTGTTCCATTGCTTCCGGTTCCGGCATATACAGCTGTGTTCATAGAAATAGCAGTGCGTCAAATTAAGTTCATTATTATAATATAGACGACAATATATTATAATCCTGAAAAAATTTGATTTTAGTGGGTAGAGGACCTCACTGATCCAAGGGAGAAAGGGAAAACATCATTGAGCTAAGAAGGGAGGGCAAAATGTATAAAGAAATTTAGAGTCTACAAATTCCGATTTCAAATTTGAAAACCATAGTGCGATGCGGAAAACCACAACGACGCATAGTCTGCTTCAGGAAAGCTAATCCTACAGGTTTAAGACAGTATGTATTTCGATCACCAAGTACCAAGTACCACCCAAACCATACTGTTAAGACCGTTAAGCACAGTGGACTTAAATCGCCGGACTTAAAGCTGATTGAAAACTTATGGAAGGACATCAAGAGTTGTGTTGCCAAGAAATCCCCGATCCCCAAGCCGCAGTTTTGGCAAGTTGTGCAGGAGGCATGGAGCCAGAGTTATTTAGTTATTTATAAGATATTTTGAATTTTATTATATTTTACTTTTAGCAATGCTATTTCAATGAACATCGAAATTAGTCTTTTTTTTTATTATTATCCGTATTCGCTAAAATATTTCTGTATATATATTTTTTTAATTAATTTTTTATTTTATAAATATATTTTTAAATTGAAATTTATTTAATTATTTTTATTTGAATTTTGAATTTTTATAAGAAAAATTCTCATTATTTTTTTTTCGTTTTTCTTTTAAATTTCCATATTAATTAATCTGAAGTTTGAGTTTTGCATTTATTTTTTACAGCTTATTTTCATGTCATGGCGAACGGAATTAATTGAAGTCTCAATGTAATTGTGACTTAAATTAAGAACTTATTTAACTTTGTCACTTGCCTAAAATAGTTTTCATGCTATTTTAATTTAATGCCAGCGAAAAACTTTTCCACTTTTCTACTTTGCAACGCGTGGTGCAAAAGCCTACGTGGAAAATGTATGGAAAACTTGTAAGTTGTCTGCGACCTGCTGCTAGCTGCTAGCTGCTTGTGTTGCTGCTATATGCGAGCTGTTTGCTGCTTGCTGCTTGCTGTTGCAGTCAGTTTTTCTCTTAAATTTCATATTTATGCAAGTACAACAAGTCAAAACTAAGAAGAAGTAGAAGTAACAGCAGCAGCAGCATCAAGTGTGAAGAAACAGTTGGACTACAAGCTGTAGAAGAAGAAGATGCAGATGAAGAAATAACTGGGAGCACAGAAAACAATTCTACCCCCTCCCCCCCCAAAAGTCTGGCTGAACGAAATTGCCATAAAAAAAAAGAAGAAAAACTTTGACTGTCTCAATGGCAAAAGTCGTTTGCATGCGTAATTCAAGCAATCTACAGACGTGCCGCAGACTGAGGTAAGTGCTGTATGGATAAGGGCGTATTGCAGCGTGTTGTTGTGGGTGCACAAGGGGGGCGTGTCAGTGGTTAGAGTATTCGCGAGGTGTTGACACTCGCCTGGGCCGCAATTTGTCAGCAACTTTTACGAATGAAAGGATGATGATGATTCTCCTCTATTTCTATTTCTTTTCATTTTTTACCCAACTTAACAACTAAATTCTATGCTTAGCTTGAGTGCAGTCTACTTTTCACTCTCTTTCTCTCTCTAACTCTCTCTGTCTCTTTCTCCGTTTGCATTCATTCTTTTTCTCTGTCGTTGCATGCAAATTATGCAAATTTGGCTTTCACTTTTTAGCTGTGCACAACTGCTGCAAGGTCAACATATTTGTGAGCCCTTTGCACAAAGCAAAAGTAAAATATAAAATGCAATTGCGCATATATCTGACTAGTGTGTACCCTGTAATTTATAATTAGAAATTAAACATTAACAGCATTATATACCCGATTTGCATAAATGCATTATAGGGTATTTTATTGCTGAGGCAGCAATTAGAATACGCTGGAAAATGTTTTCACTGTCTGTCAAAGTTCGAATCATCTCTCGTGCTCATGCTCATGCTTAACAGCTGCTTCATGTTGTTAGCGATGATATCATTAGGTTTATACAAAGACAGCAAAAGCAACAGAGACAGCAAAAGAGAAAGAGACAGAGAGAGACGAAGAGAGAGAGAAAGAGAGAAGTGGCAACAGTCTGTAGTCTATTAAATCTAATTTAAAAAGTGTTATTTTGTCTTTGTGAAAAAAAAGCTTTGAATAGCAATGGCAACGGGTTGTATACGCAATGTCACTTTTCATATACAATTTCAAAGGGAAATTATCATAGTATATTCGCATTGTCATTCAATATAAACTTTATGTAATATATTTCTATGACATAATATTTCTAAATTTTATAATATTTAAAATCATTAATAGTAAAAACTTGAAACAGTTTACATTTTATTATTTTCTTGCATTTTACAATGTTGCAACTTTGTGTACACTTCATGTTGCACAACAAGTTTACTCATATTCTTGCTAATTTTCATGCATAATTTGCCAGAGTTTTCAAAGTGATTGGAAAGTGACTATGGAGACGTTGGCTATAGTTGACCTCACCTCTTGGTCAGCACATTATTCATGCAGCACTTGGAGGTCAGACTACAGTCTAGTTTATGTGTGGCAAGTTTATGCATGTGTTTGTGTATATGTGCGTGTGGTTGTAATGTGTAGTTAATTTATTGCTTTTAATTGAAATGTATTTTAGACGAGCTTCGACTTACCATATTTGCCAGTTGCCGGTTTATTCAGTAAAATACCCTGTAATAAAAAAAAAATAATATAAATTTCAATATAAATATAAAAAATAATTAAAAATTTATCATGCACTGCAACTATGAATGAATGCAGAAATAAATAAATAAAATTTTTTTTTTATCTTATTCTATTTACATAGTATCTGCTAGTCTATCAGCTTCTTTGTCTCTTTCCCATTAGCATTGCAATTTTGCTACTCACATAAGCAATTTACCAAAGACTTAGCCTTACTAGCATGCCAAGTAAATAATTAATTAATCTTTTAGCAGTCGCATTTCCCTTGGCTTATGTTGCCACACACACACACATACACACACATATACATATGTGTAGCATTGCAGCTTAAAAAATATGTTTTTTACTACAAAATGTAATTGAATTTTTTGTTGTTGTCGTTGCGCTGTTTCATTTTGCATTTCTCTACAATTTGCTTTCACATTCATGTTCACATTTCTTTTTGGCTTTTATGTGCGTTGTGCGAAGCGCTTTTGAAAATCAGTTTAGATGCTCGTTTAGCTGCTGCTTAAGATGTAAAAATTAAAAAAAAAAAAAAAAAAATTAAAAAAATTCTTTGATTACTTTATCTTAAGCTGCTTTTCATTTTCATTTTCATTTGCTTAACATTTAGCGAAGCACCTTTCCATCTGCTGTTTCATTGAAGGAAAAAATGCATTTCTTTTTAGCAACAGCAGTAGCAGTGGCAATAGCAGCAGCAGTGGCAATAGCAGCAGCAGTAACAAGAAGAAAAGATAATCCTTTTTGCCTTGAAAGTCCTTTTGGATGCTGGCATCTTTAGTTGCTCAGCTCTTCAGTTTCATTAATGCAATGTGCTTCATTTTCTTTTCGTTTGTACTTCTTCAGCTTCTTTCTTCTCTCATCACTTTTTTTTTCTTTGCAATTTTCTGTTTTTTTTTTTTTGTATTTTTGCTGTTTTGTCTTTTTGTTCTCATTAAATGTTGTAATTCGATCAGTCGTAAAATTCATTTACGATTTTTACTTTACACAGCTGAAGAAATCGAATAGAATTTTGTTTGCATTTCATTTGAATTTAAAACGTTTTCCCATCTATTTCTTTCGCACTCACACTCTTATAACATAAACCTATTTGTCGCACCGGCAAATCGCGTTTAACAAATTCGCCAGCATTTTATTCTTTATCAGCAACTAACTGTGCACAAAAACGTTTTTCGGCATTTGAATTAATTGTCTTTATTTTTTTTTTTCGTCTGCTTTGCTTAACTGCATTCGCATGCTGCTGCTCTCGGCGTTCTATTTGCGCTCACTCTCTTTTGCTGTTAAGTGTGAGAGTGAGAGCGTACGTGTGTGTGTGTGTGCATTCGCATGCGTTTGGCTCTTGCTGCTGTTACAGCTCTTTGTACTGTAATTCTCTCTCTCTTTCTCTCTCTTACTGTGTAAGCTTTAGACTCTGATCTTATCTTAATTGTCATCTTTACTCAACGTCTTGCTGCTACTCTCTCAGCACTTTGTCGATTTGCTTTGTTCGTTCTGCTGCTCATCGACCGACACTGGGACACTGACTACATTTGCGGTGCCTGCATCTATCTATCTCTGTCTTACATATGCATACGCGTATGCTACTTTCTCTCTCTCTCTCTTCAGTCTGGTCAGTCTCTTTGGTTAAGTTTACTACGTGACCGGATTTATAATTAAAGCGAAGTTCCTTAAGATTTTGGGCTAATTTGTTGGGTGTACGTTGGGCATGAGAGATTTTAGCTATTAAATGAAGTCCAAACAATTAATTTAGCTTCTCTCTCTCTCTATCTCTCTTTCTCTGTTCTCTCATACTCTCTCCCTCATACTTAATTGGCATTTCAACAATTTATGAAAGATGCGCAATTTGCACATAAATTAGTCTTAATTAATTGAATATGTGAGATGAAATGAGAAATTCTAGAGTATAATATAATATAATGTTAAGAGATTTGAGATTGAGCATCAAATATTATAAATTCCATATTTAATTGGATATGAGCTAGAACATACATGTATATAAAAAATATATATATAAATGTACACACATATATGTATAATGCCGGAGCATAAATTAAAGCTTAGACTAGAGAATCCTTTTAGTGTAAAATCCTGGCAATAATTATAAAATGCAACTGATTAAACCAAAGACACGTAAATGGCTTAATACAATTTTTACACGTTTCCCAACTGGATTTCATATTCTTTTTTTTTCTATTTATTTTTTTTCTTTTTTTTTATGTTTTTATTCTCATATGTATATGCAAATAGAGTATGATGGCAGTGAAGGGACTAAGAGAGAGAGAGTGAGAGAGAGAGTGAGAACGAGCCTCGCCTAGTTGAAGCAGATGGCAAAACCTGACTGACGTTTATTTTCATACATTTTGCGCGATATTTCATAATTTATGCATAATAAAATGAAAGTTGTGGATGGTTTTGGCCCCACGGCGTTAGCGCCTCTGCCGGAAGCACTACCCCGGCATTACCCGTCCGCTGGCTGTCAGCCAGCCAGCCAGACAGACAGACAGACAGAGTAAAGCAAAATGCTGATGGTGATGGGAATGGGAAAAGAGGATGACAGTGGAAATGGGTATGGGAAGTGGACGGAAGTGACGAAGCCTTTTGCCTAGGCGCGACCCATTTGGCCTGTCGACTAGCATTTACGTGATATCTGATATACTATATCTCTCACTCTCTCTTTCTCTATATATATATATATATATATATATATATATATATATATCTACATATAGAATGTTTTTTTTTTCACTGCAAACAAACATTTTTTTTCTGCACATTTTTTATTTTTTTTTTTAGCGCTTTTTTAGTAATTTAACATTTTAACGTTTTCAGCGTCCAATTAACGTTTAAAGCCCAAAAAGCTTTTTGGCAGCAGAAACAACGCAAAAAAAATGCAAGAAATAATGTTGAATATAAACATTTTTATGTTTTTACAGAATCTCAAGTGCTTGATGCTAATGTAGAGCAAACAAAAAATAAAAAAAAACTTCAGAATTAAAAGGGAAGAGTACAGAGTGTTGCTCAACTATTAGATACCCTATGCAATTAAGGGCAATTTTTATTTTTGAAATTTAAGTTTAGCTGCTCGCGAAATATAATATAATTTTTTTTTTTTTATAGTTTTAAATATTTGAATTGCTGTTAATGCTACCCTTGCTTGTGGTATATAGTTACAGGGTATTGGGAACATAGAAAACTTGTTAAGCACTCGCGTCGCGAGGCATTTACAAGCCAATGAACTCTCTTCTAGCACAAGGCATTTCAATTGGCAGCCCTCAAAAGCAGTAGATCTTTTACTCTCCCTCTCTCACTCTTTCACTCCCTCTCTCAGTTTTTCACTCTCTTCCTCTCTCACTCACTCTCTTGCTATGTAAAGTTTTGAAGCTCTAACCTCAATTAACATTACTCAAGTTGAAGAGAAGTGCATTTGGGCTGACAGTGGAATAATGACATGGCATTTCTGTATGTCCATTCTAACTGTATCTGCAACTGCAACTTTAACTGTAACTGTATCTGTATCTGTAACTGTATCTGCAACTGCAATTGTAACTGTTTCTGTATCTTACAATGTTTAGTAAGCAATTTCTGCATATTTCTGCAAATTTGTGTCTTGTCAGTGGCAGCTGGCGTCTACAATTCTTTTTACCCCTCTCAACTCACCTACCCTACCCTTCCCTCCCCTCCTCATCACATTACCCGTACGTCCGTACGTTGCGCTCATTAAAATTTGAAATTATGTTTGGGTTTTTATGTGCAGAACCTTTTGTACTTTGAGCTTTGGCTTTGGCAACCATCACGGCGTAAAGTTGCACTTGCTGCTGCGTGTTAATTTGTGCGTGAACTTTCCTAACGAACCGGAAGCCAACCCCTTCTGGGTACCCATCGGTTCTTGCCCTTCCTTTCCCCACTGCTCCGCTGCCGCCGCTTCCGTCTCCCCTAGGAGCTAGGAATTGGGGTACGTAGAAATGCGTTGAGCGCGTAATTGAAATTGCATTTAAATGTTTTTGCTTGCATCGCTCACGACATATGCGAGACACAGACAGAGAGAGTGAGAGAGAGACAGAAAGAAATGCAATTAAAGGCGTGGCAAATGTGGGCGTTGCCATGCAAAAAGTTTAACTGGCGTTTATAAAAATTGCGATAGCTGTGAAATCATTGAGGTTGCCACAAGTGCAACTTTAATTAAGTTGCAGCTAAGATTAAGATTATGTCGACTCTCTCTATCTCTCTCTCTCTCTGTCGCTCTTTCTTTCACTCAGAGAACATCTTAAGCTTAAGTTTAAGCCAATTAAATTGTGCAATAGCCACAAAATCAATTAGCCTGCAGTCAAAATTGTGTCAGACTTCAATCAGTCGAAGGTTGCATAGTTGCACAGTTGCACGGTTACACGTTGCACAGTTGCATGTTACACATTGTAAGGAACAGACGTTAGACTTTGTGGCACGTAGTAACAATTTTGGCAGCAAGCACTAGCCAAACCGCAAACTTGGCGTCGTTGTCCAACACTGTATGGACAACTTTACGTTGTCGATGTCGATGTCAGTGATGATGATGACAATGATGATGATGATGCTGTTGCTGATGATGATAATGATGATGTTGTACGATGACGATGATGCCATTGGCAGCTCCATTAGAAAGTTGCAACGTGCAACTTGCAACTTGCAACCACATATATCAATTACACAAGTTTCCTTAGTAATTGCATAGAAAATTGCAACCGCAGCAGCGAATCAGACGCACAACTCTGAGAGATGAAAGAGATAGAGCGAGTGTCCTGTTGGCCAGTTGGCAACTTAAATTGGCATTTAGTTGGTTTAGTTGCAACAGAAATAGCAGCTAGATCTATCTATCTCTCTCTCCCTCTCTCTCTTTCGTTCACTCTATGGGCATGGTCAAAAACATTTCCGGCTAAAAGTTTCAACTCAAATTCTAATTCCATTTAAATTCTGCTTCCTTATCCTGCTCTTGCTGCTTCTCCTGCTGCTTCTCCTGCTGCTTCTCCTGCTGCTTCTCCTGCTGCTCCTTCACAACACTAAACATAGATTCTAACTCTCATTCCATGAAAGCTAAGCTACAATCAACAAATTTTCTTATTGTTATTCTATGCACTTTTCCTTTGACTTTTCACAAAACGCAAATATTTTTACGCTTTTGGCATGGAAATTTAGCGAGTATAAAAAAAAAGCTAAAAAAAAGCCAAACAAAGCGTACGTGTGCGAGAGAAAAGGGGCAAAAGTAGCAGTTGAAGCATGGAAGGTTGAATGTGGAAAAGTAAAAGTTCTCGGGATGCTTGCTGTCTCATTCACACTTACATTCGGCATGTGGCATAAAGCTGTGTTTTTTTTACACACTTGTTGTTGTTGTTGTTGTTTTGGGTTGCGGCACTCAATTCATGTGATTCTCTATCTGTGACTGCAAGTGTGTGAAGAGTTGTGTGTGGATTACTGTGAGCTACAGGATAACAAAGATATCATGTATATATATATATATACTCCATATACTATATATATACATATACTGTCAGATTGATGGATATGCAGAGTCAGAGTCAGTCAGCGCAGAGGCAATGAATTTTTAGCACTCTGACTCTTTAATTGGATGTTGGCTTTAAATGGATTTTCCTTACATTTTTTTTCAATTTTTAAAATTTTTGTAAATCGCTTGAAATATGTGTATAAATATTGTATATATATATATACATATATATATCTATGTATATGCTGGCGTTAATTCGACGCTAAGCGACGCGTAAATAATATAAAGATTTCCATTGATTTATATTGATAGCTTTGCCAGCACACAGTGTTGGGGGGGGGGCTGTCAGAGGACTGTTGAGGGAAAAGCAAAGCGCTTATTCCCCAAGTCAAGCTGCCAATACAAGGTACTTAGTATATCACACAGTCACACACACACACATACAGTAACACACACACACACACACATATAGTAAAAGTATGTTAAGCATTTTCTTTACTTATTTTCTTTTTTTGCTTTTGTAGCTTCATTTTTTTTTTATTTATTTTTTTTTTTTGGCTTCAACTTCTTTTTTTTTCTCTCTACACTGGCATTAAATCAACTTTAGGAACTTTGGCTCTTGCTCTCAGTCGTTGCCGTTGCCGATGCTCTGCCATTGATTTATGCGTTTTCTGCAGTGCATAGTCACCCCACTCTATCTCTCTCTCTCTTTCAATCTCTTTGTCTCTCTCCTTCACACTTCTTACTATGTTATATGTTCATAGCCAAAGTACCTGATGCTGCCAAGAAAATGAATGTTACTTTAAATATGAGAAAATCTTGTACAAAAGTCGAGAAGAAAGTCAAGTTGTTAAATCGACGAAAGCTCAACTCACTAGCTTTATAGCTATATATACATATATATGTAGCTATATCTATAGCTACAGTTGCCTCTGTATTGCGGGCTTGTTTACCCTACGTCCCTTTCCATAAACAAAAAGAAAAAAAAATAAAGCAAAAGGGATTCAAGTTTTTTTTTTTTTTTGAAGTGCAAATTTGCAAGGATTCTCATTGCTGTTGCTCGGTTTGTTTCTCAGCATTCAGTTTACAGTTTCCGTTCGAGCTAGTTACCATTTTTCCCATCTCTCTCTCTCTCTCTCTCTCTCTCGCACACACTTTTTTTGCACTCTTTGCCATTTTTTTTATGCACTTCTGCTTCATTATTACTTTTGACTCTTGAATGCTCCAACACTTTGCGGAACTCTGAGCTGCGGCGCTGACTTTACGGTTTAGTTGGATTAAAAAAAAAAAAAAACTTAAAAATGAGAAAAAAAAAGGAATACAAAATAAAAAAAGATTTATGCACTGCGACTGAGCATTGCGTTACTTTGCGTTACTTTGATTTATGCTGAAAATTGCCAAAAATTGTTGCATTGCCGTATTCGAGGCTTGACAAATTGCAAGCAAAATTAACTATAATTTGTTTGCACACACTTGACTGCATCGCTCACTCTTTCTCGCTCTCTTCATATCTCTCTCTCTCTCTCTATCTCTACTCTCTCTCTCTCTCTCACTGTATCTGCATTGCGGCGTTGTATGTTGCATTTTAATTAGTTTATTGGCTTTACAAATTACACTGCAGACTTTAATTATACACTAACTAAATTTTGGGCATCTTACGTAATGCTACACGATATGATAAATTTAAGTTAAATATAAATTTAAGCAGCTTAATTAATATAATAATTAATTGCATATAAATTACGAATTTAATTGCATTTATATATATTTTTCATTTGAAACTTTTAAATATTCGAATTGTCGCATATTTCTTCTACTTTTTTTTTAATTAGAAATGCCGTAAAATTAAATTACATCTGTGATTGACATTGCGGTAGTTGTGGTGTTGCGTACATCTTTACCTTTTGCTTCCCTCTGCTCTGCACTTCTCCTCTTTTCCTTCTCACCTTTCAGCCTGTTTTCGGCGACTGTCGAATGTAAGGTGAGCGTCCACTTTGTGGTTGACTACGGCTGATAAATTGATTTTCTGAAATTCCATTGGACGAAATGAAAGCAATACTTTGGCACGTCCGTAACAGACGTAGATGTAGACGAAAATTTCGACTCTGTTTCCGAATCTGACTGGAACTCCGACTCCAATTGCAACACAGCCTCTGACTCGGTTTCTTTTTCTGTCTCTGTCTCCGATTCTGTTTCTCTTACACAGACTCTTCCTCAGTCTCGGTCTTAGACTAAGACTCGGATTAAGACTTAGACTCAGATTTGGATTCAAATTCAGACTCGGACTCGGACTCAGATTAAGATTTAGACTCAGACAAAGACTTCGATTCAGACTCTGACTCTGTCAGAGGTTCAGACTTTGATTCTGACTCGGACTTATCCTCAAACTCAGAGTCAGACTCTTACTCCAACTCAGACTCCGACTCCGTCTCCGACTCAGACTCCAACTCCGACTCCGACTTCAACTTCGACTCACACTCTGTCTTCAATTCCAACTTTGACTTTGTCGACTTTGAAGTTATTTTTAACAGCCAAGAAACTGAGTATTATAGCACAATATTTTAAAGTAGCCAAATTTGTGGCAATTTCTTTTTTTTTTAAGTCTTCTTCTTTTATGTACAGAAAGAATAAAGAAAATGAAGAAGACAATAAACTTGTGTGTGTGTTTGTGTGTGTTTGAGTAGCAGAATAAAATGAAACAATCATGAAACGTAGAGAAGAAATCTCATAGAGAATCTCTTTAAAAATCTGTAGAATCATTGGGGAGGCAATCTGAAACGTGTTGTTGTTAAAATGAAATCAAATGGTTTTCCATTGCAGTGTGAATCTGCGACAAATCTGCAAAAAAGCCGTGAAATATAAAACGTGACCAATGTATATTTTCTATCTATCTCTTTCTCTCTCTCTCACACACACACATACACATACATACACAAAAATGGGGCATCAGTTGTGTCTAACAAGGCAGCAACTCACAATGCACAAGCCTCGCTTCTCGTTTGTCTGTTGCATTTTTGGTTGCTCGACCCGCATTGGCTGCTTTTGCTGTTGTTGCTGTTGTTGCTGCTGTTGCTGTTGTTTGATACACTTTGCTGCTCATGCAGCTTGCCCCTTTTTGACGTCATGAAAGCGTGTCTGGCACTCGGCATTTCATTATTGCACTGATTGGATTACACTCTTAATGCATTTCGCTGCCCGCCAAGCCAACGGATGAGCCTGTTTCCCCATTGAGTTTGCAGTGGCAGTGGCAGTGCCAGTGGCAGTGGCGTCACCGTTCTTCAATGGGGTAAAACTCTGAACCAGAACCAATTTAATGTTGTTTCTTAAATTTTACAAGATTTACGCGTGAAGAAACTTTAATTTGTAATTTACATAAAAAAAGAATAACAAATAAGCTAAGAATATGTATAAGTGTGTGAGCGAGAGAGAAATATTGCAGATCAGTATGCAAAATAATACGAGTTAACAGTCTCAACGACTAACAGAAAGCGAGTAACAGTGAGAGCAAGCTGAGCTCAATAACAGTTTAACTATGCAAGAGCAATTAGTATGCAATGTAATGTAAAAGAGAATTTTATATACTTACAGCATATGCCAACAAGTGAGACAGCGAATAACAGTGTGTGTGTATGTGTTGGTGTGATGAGAGCGCTGTTAACGCGCAGCTTGCAGCTTTACCAGCAGCCGATCAGTAAGAGCGACTATGACTAACAGCGTGAGCGTGAGCGTGTTGAGCGCTGTTAAGGTTACAGATTGCAAGCAGTGTGAGAGAATGGAGGGAAACAACAGCGTGAGCGAGATGAACGCTGTTAAGATTACAGATTGCAATCGCTGTTAAAGCTGTTAAATTATGTTTTGCAGTAAGTTTATGTTAAAATGTCTGTAAAATAATAAATTTTGTTTATGTTTGTAAAATGTTTTGTATGTTAACTTAAAATTAACTTAATTTATAATATTACTTAGATACATTTGTAATATTTAGCACTGTTTATTGATCCATTTAAAAGCACATTTACATTTATATATTTATATATATTATTTAATTGAATTTCCTTAATGCTATCATAATTATTTTAATACCAACTTAACTGTAGAAAGCTGCGCTCTCTTTTTCTTTCATGTTCTTATTTCTCTTCGATTAGCATAAAATTTTTGGTTTTTGTTGTTGAGCAATAAATGTGCAAGATAGATATTTTATATATATATATGTATGCAATAAAATAATAATTAAAATTTCTAAGTTATTTTTATTTATTGCTGTAAAATCGTTGTATCTACTCGTTAAATATTTTATTAAATAAATAAAATCCCTGTTTATTAAACTTAGTATAAGATTATAAGATAATCTCTAATAATACTGCTTATAAGAAACAACAAACACACAAACACACATATACATATACATATACATATACATAGACTTACACACATATATTTAGAAATAGAATATAGAAAAAGTTTACCCCATAATTAAATGCCAAAGTTATACGTTATTCATTATTCATTATCGATTTTTATAGTAATAATTCATAAATATTCATAATAATTTACCATATATACCTATATATTATGTATTCCTATTCTACAGATCCGTTTGTTGCATCAGTCCCGATCCCCTACGTGTTGTCGTACAGAACGCTTCTTGCTGTTCACCCAGACAAATAATAAGATTCTCGGCTCCGGGCACATTTAGCTTTCCATTGGAACTGCATGACTTAGGGGCATTCGTGGAGCCCGTCGAGGTTGTCGTTGACGAATTATTGTTGCCCACGTGTAGTGCCTGAAGTCCTGACTGCTGTTGTTGCCGCTGCTGTTGCTGCTGTTGTGTTTGATGCTGCTGCTGCTGCTGTTGCGAATTGTTGCCTAACAGACGTCGCGAGCCAGGACGACAACGTCGACTGCCTTGTTTAGTGAACACGCTAGGTTCGATCTGCAGCTGGGCATTGATATCCTGCTGTGTCATGCAGGTGAAGGCCTTGAAGAAACTCTTACGAAAATTCTCACTAAGAAATGCATAGAGTATGGGATTAACGGCAGAATTTGAATAAACCAAAGCGCCGAGCAGCAGAAAAATGAGTATCTCCAGACGTGAAAGATCACGCTGTGCCGGATTGGAGTTAATCAGTGCCAGCTGTGACATCCAATGTGGCAACCAGCAGCAAATGTAGACAGTGATGACAGTCAACACAAGACGTGTTACTTTACGATGAGCACGACGTTTCTTCTCAGACTTGGACTTATGTTTTGGTCCCACTGTAGTGCAATTTACGTATGACAAGACAGTAGAAGATCAATATAAAACATCAGATGGCGTCACAAAGCCCAACACCAAGGAGTAGAGTATAGAAGTGCGGAATCTGATTGTGTATTGTAATGCTTCGGGCCATTTAATGGTGCACGAGATAGTTGACACCATGTTCGAGCTCCACAGTGCTGGCAAACAAGTATAACCGGCAACATCAATACTGCCGACGTGCTCCAAGCCAACAGCCGAGACAAGCTTCGAGACAATATGCGATGTGCGATAACGTGGCGATGAGATCGGATGACAGACAGCTATATAACGATCAGCAGACATAATCAATAAAAATATCGATGAAGTAAATGATGTTATCGATGTGCTAACCATATAAGCTTTACACATAAATTCACCAAAACGCCAACTACAGATACGCATTGTATACAATAAAAATGGAATTCCAATTAGAAAACATTCATCGGCAATCGCTAAATTGAGTATATAAATATTAGTAACAGTTTGCATCTTGGAGAAACGTAATACCACATAGATGACCAATGTATTGCCAAATAGTCCAATAATGCAAACAATGCCATAGATCAATACAGTAAGCAAATCGGCAAATGAATTTCGTGTGGCAATGCAATGTTGATAGGTTGGTAAATCAGTGCTATGTATGCTGCTGCTGCCAGTGCTGACAGTGCCTGGTAAAAGTTCACCTAGCTCTGTGCTATATATTGTATATATTGTATCATTTGCATAGCTTTGTGTTGTGATGTTGTTGATGTTACTGTTAATGTTGTTGCTGCTGTTGTTGTTGTTGTTGTTGCTCAACTGCAAATTGGATGCTAGGTTAGCGGATTCGTTTGCATTGCCACTAACCAAATGCAGACCCACAATAAGTAGCCACATGTTTGTGTTGTCTATTTCTCTCTCTCGCTCTCTCTTTCTTTTTCGCTCTATTTCTGTTTCGCTCACTCACTCACTCACTATTTTTGCGGTTTTAATGCTTATTGTTGCTGTTTTAGTTTGTCAATCTTGTCGCGGTCAGCATTCCGGTTTGTTGCTGTTGTTGTTGCTGCTGTTGTTTTTGTTGTGTTCGCCTGTGAAATAAATGCAAAATATTTTTGTTTTTGTTGAATAGAAGCAGACAGAAGTATAAGCGGATTATTATTATTATTATTATTATGCCACAATTAAATAATACTTTCTAAATAATAATGACGGAATTTTGTTTAGTGGCCATTAACGTGCTGCTTTTTAGCCATAAATATTTTGTGGCAGAAATATGAAAATATTTAAATTGTTGCAAATACTACATTTTATGCTTAGATAAATTTATATACTAATTTATATATTTAAATTTATTTATATTTATTATTCAAAATATTTATATTAATTTAGTAAAATTATTTATTATTTATTTATAACATAACTATAATTAAATTAGTTTTTTTTTAATAGTTTTATGATTTGTAACAATTTGATTTATTTATTTATTTTTTTATAATTTATTTTAATTTTATTTTTATTAATTTAATTGAATTTATTTTTAAAACAATTTAAATTTTTATAATCTAATAAAAATTATTTTTAACAATTTTATTAAAATTTATTCTCTTATTAAACGTTTTTTTTTTTTTTTTTTTTTTTGTAAAATTAAATTTTCGTTTATTATTTTAAATTTTTATTTATTTATTTATTCTTTATTGTCCATTAACTTTGAATTCAAGTGTTATAATTTTATATTTATTTTTTTATACAAAATTATGTTTTGAAGCTGCTACAGCAATTTATTTTCTATTAAACTTTGTCATTAGGCTAATGTTGGTAAAAAAAAACAAATTCTTTTAGGTTTATTTAACGTTTCAACAGCTTGAAAAGTTCCCAGTCAAACTTTGAACTTTTTTTTTTTTTGGAGAGTTTCTAAGAATATAAATAAAATGAAAATGCACAAATTACGAGCATAAAACGCACAATTAACTTCTTTGCACAAACACAAAGAAGTCTGTGCTCAAAGAACGATAAAAAAATATGAATAAATACTTATATATATATATAAAATTCATTATCATATTCCACAATAGACGAGACGAAATTTTGAATGCTTTTAGAGAGGAGAGAAAGGGAAGAGGAGAGTTAGCAAATGAAGTGTAAATAATATTGTAAAACAAGTTGTAAATTTGATAATTAACATTTAAATTGAATTGAAATTATGCAAATATTTGTGCAAAATTTTGGAAGAACATTTAAACTGTTGTATTTTCTGTAACAATATGGAAAATTTATATGTTTTCTGCTGCAGCAGGTCTGTAGCAGCAGCAGGACAATGTACAAATTATGCAAATAGAAAGGTGAAAATATTCTCGCAATTTCTCTATTTTATTATTTTCATAGTCATCGCAAGGTAAACAAAGAGTCAGAGAGAGAGAAAGATAGAGAGAGAAAGACACTTGTTCTGCATGTGGCACGTGCTGGGCTCAATATCAGTTGAATATATATACACAAACATAAACAGCACACAAACACATACACACAGATATATATATATATATACTTATATATACATATAAGATAAGCCGCTTAGTGCTGCATTGGGCACATGCCACAAAACTCAAGTGGCCTTCAGATTTAGCCAGCTTTTCCTCGATTTGCTCAGCTCAATTTCACTTGCAAATCGCTTCAGACTATAAAACATATTGAAACGGCAAACTAAACCCGTCGACACGAAAGCCAAAGCTCAAGCTGTAGCTCAAGCTGTAGCTGTAGTTGAATCTCAAGTTGTTTGTTTTTGCTTTTGCAAATTAATTTTACTGCATATTTTGTATTGCGTAAATATTGCAACATTTAACCACAAGCAATACTTGTCGATAATTGTTGTTCTTCTTGTTCTTACTTCTTTGGTTCATCTGTCGGTTAGTTAACACATATTACTAAAGTCTTAAGTGAAATTTATCAAGTTAATGCATTTGGCATAAATTACAACTTAATTTCATGTGTTTTGTTTACTCAATAAACAATGTCAAGTGTCAAAAGTTTTCTATGAATTTTACTAGATGCGCCTTAAGGTATGCAACACTAATTTCTGCTAGTCAATTTAATATTTGATGAAATTATCAATATTTGCATGAAATTAAATGAAATGTTAGAGAACATTTATATATTTGAAGAGATAAACTGCAAATTTGCATATTAAATTCAATTTTAATGTTGATTTCAATTATTACATATTTTTTAATTATTCATTTCGTTTATTTGTTTGTATAAACTTGTATATATTTTCTTATTTATTTGCATATTTTTATTATTTGTCTTTTTTTTATTATTAATTTTTATTGTTTACTCATTTTTTCATTTATATTTTTTATTTTCTATATTTAATTATAAATTTTTGATTATATTTCTTTATTATCTACGGTAAATCGACTGTAATCGATGATAGCTGCAATCAGTGAGATTTCAGATCATCATATCAGCTGCATATGTTTGGAGGTGTGTATGTGTGTGTGAGTGTGTGCTATACATTTCGGAGGCGTGGCAATTGTAGGCGTAGTATACATGAGACTGTGGGAATTTTGCTTGTGCAATCAATTAACGCCACATTCGGCCAACATGTGCATGAAATTAACACGTTGAACGAGAAACGTTGAAAATTGAACGTTGAATGTTGAACGTTCAACATGACATGCCACAGATAGAATTAAGCAATTGCTTTAACGTATAAATAACACTTTGTGGGTTAAGATACATTTATTTTAAAATATACACATATATCTGTATATACATATGTATGTATATGTGTACATATAGTATATTTAAATATTAATGCGAATATATGCTCAGTATGCGGCGACAGCGTTGCGAAATTGAATTGCAAATTTAATTATTTTGATTAAAAGTGAGAAAAATATAAAAATATATAAAATAAATACTAAAAAGCATCACAATTTTGTATGCGATAGATTTAATAATTATTTCGATTAAAAGTCATAAGATACGTGCCACAGAAAATACTGAAAATAAAATTATATATATTGAAAAATACTAAAAAAAAAATATATACTAGAAAATATTAAACGAAATACTGAAAAATATAAATTTGTTTTTGACATTTGGATGCTGAATTATTTTTATTAAAATTGAAAAAATACTTTATGTAGAATATACTAAAAAAAAATAATGTATACAAAAAAATACTAGCAAATAACAAATAAAATATATTACAATAAATAATTATTATTTTGCTTAAAAGTGATCAAAAGTTATATTAAAAATACTAAAATAAAAAAAATAAAAAATACTAAAAAAAATACTAAAAAATACTAAACAAAATACAAAAAAAATACTAAAAAATACTAAACAAAATACAAAAAAAAATACTAAAAATTTAATAATGACAAAATAGTGTATATACGAAAAAATACTAGAAAATACTAAAATAAAATATCACAAAAAATACTGTAAAAATACTGTAAATTTACAAATTTAATAGAAAAAGTTTCTTTCAGCTGACAACTACAATTTATGTGCAAAAGTGCAAAAGTTGTCTGTAGAGTATTCACGCCGCTATATAAACTCTATGCTTTAACTGCATGTGTGTATCTTTCTCTGTGTGTGTGTGTGTGTGTGTTTGTGAGTGTGTGTTGTGTGTGTGTTTGTGAGTGTGTGTTGTGTGTTGTATGAGTGTGTTAACTGGTTTGACAGTTTTGTGGCAAGAGCTTTAACGGCTTTAGTTTTACACCTGTCACAGCGCTGTTGTTGTGCTTGTTGCTGCTTTGTATCTTTTTATTTGGATTGCGTATACGTCCCGTTGTCCGTTACCCGCTATACTAGCCTGCTATACGATATACCATTATATGGTATCGCATATCGTATTCGTAACTGTTGAATGCGTTTTCTGCTTTTCTTTTTTTTTTTTGATTGTCGTATCAAATGGCAAAGTGCTGGCGACGCTAGCTTCAAGCTGTTTGTTGTCATTGTTGCTGTTGTTGCTGCTGCTGCTGTTGTTGTTATTTGTTTTTGTTGACATTGCTGCTGTTTGTTATTGTTGTTGCTTGCTTAATTGTTGTTGTTGTTATCTGTAACCGCAACTCAGGCGCAAATTACAACAGCTCTCAACACGCTGCAGGGTAACACGCAGCTGAGGCTGAGATTGAGGTTGCAGTTGATGTTGTTGTTGTTGGTGTTGCTGTTGTCCACATTTGAGTGGCAAATAACGGCAAATATGTATGTGCTGTGTGCTGCATTGATTGCTGCACTTTTTGATTGTAGCTCTGACGAAAAGGCAACTTCAAGTGGCCATTTTTTGGGTTGCAGCTGCTGATGCAGCAACTGTAACAGTAACAGTAACAGTAAGAGTAACAGTAAGAGTAACAGTGGCAGCAGCCACAAAGAGGCAACAACTGCACTTACACACACACACACATACATACTGTGACTTTCACAAGCTCTTCAGCTCTGCTTGTCACTGTCACTCTTTGCCTCTCTCTCTATCTCTCTCTCTCTGTCACACTTTACCCCTCTTCTCATTGCCCTTTCTCACAGTCTTTTCATCATTGCCGTTTTGCAGCTGTCAATGTCGTCGTTGTCATCAGTTTTGTCTCTTGCCTGCATTTTGTGTCTCACTGCTTATTAAAAATTTATGCAGTTTATGAGACACTCTTACCCCACTGCTGCCCCTCTACTCTATAATCTCTGCTCTGATACATTCAATGCTTCTATCTTTTTCTCTCTCTCTCTCTTCATGTGTGTGTTCAAGTGGCATGATATGCAGTTTGTGGCTGGCAAAAGCTGCTGCTGTTTCAGTGACTGCTGTTGCTGCTACTGCTGCCTCTGTTGCTGCTGTTTCTGCTGCTATTGCTGTAGATGATGATGTGGCAAACGAGCTATAAAGCAGATGTTTAGAGCTGAAAAGCTGTGTAAAAGCTGCCAAAGAAGCTCAGCCAACCCAAAATCTATCTCAATTTTCATCTTGAGTCTCAAACGAATTTAGCAGCTTATTAAATTTTATTGAAAAAAAAAGAAGAAATTGAAGACTGAAAAGACGAACAGACAGCAAAAGCAAACAGATAGATAAGGCAGGGAGAGAAAGAAGGAAATATAAAGATAGAGAGAGAGAGAGAGAGAGAGAGTGATAAGGGAAAGAGAAGCGAAAAGTCAATTAGTTCCATTACGCTAATCCTTGAACTTTAATCCCTTAACGTTGTAAGATTAGTAAAAGCGAATTAAAAGAGAAGAAGAGATGTGTAGATGAAGTGTAGCAAGAGGTGCAGCAAGAAGGAAAGAGAAAGCAGTAAAGTAACAGAGTAAAAGTAGCAGTAGCAGTAGTAGCAGAGAATAAGCTTAGCTTAAATCAAGTTTCTCAAGTTCAATTTCCAATGGCAATATTAAAAATTCAATTGCAATAAATGTAACTTATCTCTCCCTCACTCTGCCATCTCACTCTCTCTCTCTCTCTCTCTCTCTCTCTCTTGATAATTAATTGCAGAATCTTTGATTTGATTGCTAATCGATGGAAGAACATTGATTGCTGCCTTGCAGTTTAATAAGTTCTATGTAGTTTGCCGTTCATTGATTGATTTGATTTGTGGACCGCAGCTCTGCAGCTTGGCAGCGCAACAGCGCAAAACTTCAAGCTTAATTAATTAAAACTTTTTGTTTAAGTTTTAAGCATTAAGCTAGGAGATGAAGCGTGCGAGGCGAGGCGACAAGCACATAGTACTTGAAAGTTGTTGCAAGTTGTTGCACGCGTGCGAATAATTCCGCAAAATTTACAGTTGGTGAGTCCGCAAAAACAAGTTCAACAGTGTGGCACAAAACGTATGGCATACAACAAGGCGCAAGCAAACAAAGCACTTAGTGCAAACGGGACTGGGGGTGGGAGTGGGAGAGAGAGCAGTATAGTAGCTGCCTGTTAAGCAGGCAACAGCTTGGCAAAATGTTTAATGCTGCCTTCTGGTACTTCGAAAGTGGCCGCTGCAGACAAACGTTGGCTTGGCTTTGCCTTTGCTTTTGCTTTTGAGTTGCGTTGCGTTGCGTTGCGTTTGCTTGCACGGCATGCGGCATGCGAGGCGTATAATTTTTGGATAAACAAGCAGCAAAACACACACACATAGACAACAAACAGTGAGAGCATGTAAATATGGCTAACAAATTTACATGCAGACCTTCAACCTGCGACCCCTTCACTCTACATTCTGCACTCAGCATACATTCCCTCTACACTCTGCACCGCACGCTGCTATATGCCGCTTGTCAAGTACTCTTCAAGTATGTTTGTTTGCTGAGTAGAGCAGGAGGCGCCATACGAAGGCTAAAGGCTAAAGGAGAGGGAGAGGGAGAAGGAAAGGGAAACTGCTGTGTTTATGAAGTGTGTGCGGCCCAGTGTAAAGTGCAACATAAACAAAAGCTGTTGCCTATCTCTCTCTCACTCTGTCGCTCTCTCTCTGTAGCTGTCTCTCTTATGCTCTTTGTCTGCCACAGTGTCTGTTTCGCTCTGTACATTGTTTTGCCAAATGTTGACCGCACTTAATCTTTGGGACACTTTTCGGCACTCGACGCTTTGGATTATATCCACAGGTCATAGGTCACAGGTATCCACTTAGTAGCGCTGTAGCTTTGTTAAATTTACAAGCACAACACAATTACAACAAGTTGTAAAGAACACTAAACAGACAGACAGACAGACAGATAGCTAGGCAGGCAGAGAGACGGACAGATGGACAGAAAGACAAATAGGCAGAGAGACTGAAACAGGATACAGACTACAGACTATAGACTATAGACTATGGCAACACAAACAAAAGCGAAAACAATAATGAAAGCACTTAAATAATGTAATACAGTCTGGCTGAAAAGTATGCGCACGAAATGTTTCAATACTTAATGCTAATTGAAATTAATTAAATTCTCACACAAAAATAAATAAAGAAAATAAATAACATATATATGTTGTAAGTAAAACGTAAATTCAAATATAAAAATTAAAATAAAATAATGAAAAAAAATTAAAATAAAATAAATAATAAGTGAAATAAATAATTTCAAATAAATATTAACATGAAATAAAAATACAATAAAAATAAATATAAAAATAAAATTAAAATTTTTGTTTATGACTTAATAAAACAAATTTCTTGCCATTATGAAATGCTTTTGTATATTGTATTTGTATTTGTAGTTAAGAGTAAGAATTTAATATTATATTTAAATAAAAATAATTAAAATTTTATAAAAAAAATGAATACCAATTTTTATAAAATTGTGATAATTAATTTCATCTTATAAATTAATATAACTGTAATTTAATATGATTAATTTAAAAAATTAATTATAATTTAATTTATTTTTATTATTTAACTTAAATAAATTGTATATTTATTTATTATTATTTATTATTGTTTATTATTTATTATTATTTATTATTATTTATTATTATTTATTATTATTTATTATTATGTATTATTATTTATTATTATTTATTATTATTTATTATTATTTATTATAATTTATTATTAGTATTTATTATTATTATTTATTATTATTATTTATTATTATTATTTATCTTTATTCATAAATTTAACAATAAATAAAATTTATTTATATTTATTTGTATTAATAAGTTTAAAAAATAAATTATTAATATATTTATTGTATTAATTTTATTATATTTATTTTTTAAATTTATTTTTATTAATTTATAAATAATTTCACATATTAATTAATTAAGTTTGTTTTCATTTTTATGCTTTGCTTTAGTCTCACTTTAGCTTAATAATATTTCATTAAGCTGCACAGGGTATTTTTATGTCGTATACCTTAGTTTATGCTCTAGGCGTTGTATGCTAAATAAGCGAGAAGTTGACTTTAGTTTTCTATTCAACAGCCGTAGCAGCAGCAACAGCAGCAGTAGCAACAATAGGACATTGGTTAGTTTCCATACTGTCAGCTCAATTATGTGTGTGTGTGTGTGTGTCGCTTTTCTCTCTCTCTCATTCTCTATCAATGTGTGTGTCGACTTTCTCGCATTGTTAACCAACTGCAGTGCTGCTGTTGGTTTCAGTTGTGAAAGTCCTGCGGTTTTTACCATTATTCAGTCGGACAGCTCATTTTATTTATGTGAAGTTTTGCATTCGCCAGCAGCAATAGCTGCAGCAGCAACAGAGACAGAGGCGACTCTCTTTAGCAGTATGCCACGCCCTCATCTATCATAGGCAGAGTAGCAGTAGCAGCAGTTGCAGTATTTGCTGTTATTGTTGGCTTTTAACAGACACATTTGCACAGCAAGCACAGAGAGAGAAAGAGTGAGAGAGAGTGAGAGAGACAGAGAGACACCAACACCAATAGACAGAGACAGATGGATAAAACTCGTATTTGCACCTTTTGTTTGGGCAACGAAATGAAACCCAAATTTGGCCAGCAAACGCGCCTCGCTTTGATGTGGCTGCTGCTGCTGCTTTGCTGTTGCCTCTGCTGCTGCAGCCTCTTCTGTTGCCTTCTTGCTGCTGTTTGTGGCTTTTGGCTTTGGCTTTGGGTTTTGGTTTTTGTGGTTTCAACAGCAGACTAATGCTCAATGCTCTATATATATATATATTTTTTTTTTTTTCTCCCCCAGCTTCATTCTTTTACCTTAGGCTTTGTTTACATTCGTTTTTCTATTTTTCTTCTCTTTTTTTTCTGTCTGCTGGCGACACTGAGCGAAACTAAAACGTTGCAAGTGATTTGTCAACAAGTCTATGAAATATTATAACATCATACAGGCTCTGTTGCATGTTGCATATAAATGTAACTTGCACCTTATGCAAGTTCCTTTCCCTCTATTCTCTGTCCTGTCTTCCTCTATGTGTCATTAACTTGATTTGCATATATCTATATTAAGTGTACAAGTTAAGCTGTATTTACTGTACTTATGCCGGAATGTTGAAATGTTCGCCTTCTTAGCTAATTAACGCCACTGGCAGTTACAGCAATAATAACAACAACAACAGCAACAGCAACAATAACAGCAGCAAGAACAAACGGGAATTTCGTGGCATAATTTAAGGCGATTAGCGCGCAGTGCAATTTATGGACTGTTGCCCGCTGTGTAAGTCTGTGTGTCAGTGTCTGTGTGTGTGTGTGACCAAGGGATACCCCACAGCGTGCAATTTACATAAATTAGCAGCAATGTATGACCACGCCCCTTACTTATATATAGCGCTGCCATTGCCCACTGTGCTGCATTGTGTTTAGCTTACGCTTCGATAGTTCAATTCCATTTCCAAAAAAAAAAAAAAATTACAACATAATTTTCAAAAATATTCGAAATAATTGAAGTAGCGCGCGTAACTGCAATTGTTGCATATGCAGCAGCAATCGTGAGGCGTGCCACATATGTGCCATTTTTGTATACGAAAATATGCAAATGTGTTGCGACATTCGCTGCATGCCATTTGCTGCATTTTCAAATTAACAAAAATTTTCGTTAGTTTTCAACACATTTTTATTTGCTTTTTGCTGTTTTCTGATTCGCATTTTCATTTTATTGCTGTTCATTTTGTATTTCTCTTATTTTTGAAGTTGTTAAAAATTTGTACATATTTTTTTTTTTTTTTTTTAAATTTTATTTTTTATATATATTTATTTTTTTATAATTTTCTATATTTTTTTTTATAGATTTTTTTTCTACATTGCTCATACGCTCCGTTAGCCAAGGCAGCAATGCTTTGATTTTGCTATGAACTTGACTTTTGCTTAGTTTAACGCTTGATTTGCTTTTGGCCTCCTTCTAACTTTCTATTACACTCTGGCTCTCACTCTCCCTTTCTCCCTCTCCTTCCATCTCTTTGTGTATGTCAGTAAACAACATTTCACTTGTAATTATCTAACGATGTTTGAGCTTCAACACAGTAGACAGTGAATGAAAGGAATACAGAGAGAGAGAGAGAGAGAGAGAGAGAGAGAGAGAGAGAGACAGAGAGAGATGAAGATTCGAGAGATAGAGATAGATAGGTAAGCTACGCAATGGACAGCTAAAACGAAATTCCTTTTTGTCTAATTCGTAGCACGTGGCACACTTTGATGTGTCAATGTTATCACGCCACGTGTTTCTTTTATAGTATCTTATGTTCAGTCCAGTCAATCAATTGGTCAATCAATCAGTTTTAGTCAATCAGTTTTACTGTTGATATTTACAGATGATTTTGCAACTTTGATAAAAATAAATAAACGAAAAAACAAAAAAAAAACAAACTCAAAGCAAAATCAAAAGAAAAAACAACAACAATTATTTGCCACACACACACTGAGATAGAGAGAGAAAGAGAGAGAGGAAGACTTCAAAAGTCATTGGCAGCATTTTGATGGAAATGCAATTAGCAATATGAATGGCTAATTAATAATGATATTGAATAGTTGCTGTTGCTGTTGCTGTTGATGTTGTTGCTGTTATTGTTATTGAGTGGCACTTGATCATCAATGCTTTTTTTTAGTTATTGCAAACATCTGCTTTTCATTCATTCATTCAATTATATATCAAATGCAATGCCATATATACAATTTTATAGTGTATACGCAGTGTATGCTAAATAACATTTTATACTACATTTGCACTTTGCTACAGTTTAGCATATATCTATGTATATATAATATATGTTTGTATTGTTGGACATTTATTATTTTTTTAATTGGAATTCGATTTTATGATGCAAAAACTATGCAAATGAAAATTCTTATAAATGAAAACTATAAAAAAATTGACTTTACGAAAAATATTTAGTTATTTATACTAAAATGCTTAGTCGTTTTTATCTATTCTATTTTATTTTTTTTTTTGTTTTTGTTTTGTTATAGCATAATCGAATTTTCCATTTGCCAATTTGCAGTTGAGATATTTTTATTAATTTTTATTTTCTTCTTTACAATTTTTGTTTTTTGTTTTTTTTGTTTGTTTATAGCAAAAGTATGCAGAGAGTGCACTTTGCTTTTTTTCTCTTTATTATTGTTATTGCTTTTGTTATTGTTGTTATGTTATTATTGTTTTCTCTGTGTTATTTTTTTTTTTCTTCCCATATTCCTCATTGAAGTATTTTCAATAATTTCGTAGCCATGGCCAAATGCAAGTCCATCTTCCACTCTCTCTCCCCTTCAATCAGCTCTGTAGCCTTGCACGTCGCACATCCTACTTTTTCATATTTGTTATTCCATTAATTTTATGAGTTCATTTAAGCAGAAGCAATGAAAATATGATGTACATTGCCAATTTAAATTGATTGCTTTGCCACAAAACGAGAGTTGAAAAATTGAAAGTCTTTAGACAGTGGCAAGAGTAAAGAGTAAGAGAAAGTGCAAGAGGATTACGCTGTGATAGGTAGCTCTGATAGTAAAATAGACTAAGAATATGCTGCTGCTGCTGATGATGATGAGTATGATTCACAATGGCAACAACGTCAACCCCATTCAAGCATATGAAGCATCATAAAATTCCATGTTGGGCGTTGCTCTGACGCGCCTGCCTGACACTTATCTAGATCTACTTGTACATATATAAGTATGTATGTATCTGTGTCTGTGTCTGTGCTATTTATCGATGATGTATTGACGCTCAATTAACACTAAATCATGCCGTTAATTAATTGATACTTTTTGCATTTAGTTTGCATATGATAGTAGCACTTCTAATACCCTGGAAAGGAGTACGTTTCATATGAAGTATATTAATATCTGTTATCGATATTTATCGATAATAAAGATACGATTTATACTATCGATAATTAAGCATTGCAGCATCATTTGTTATACTCTACATTATGGAAAAGATTTTTCTATAATTTATATTTCATATATAAAACTATCGATATAATTAATACTATCGATAGTTGTCCTGTTGACAGTATAGTTTCCTTTATAGTATAGTTATCTCTATGATGTTTACATATGCATATCGATACATATGCATAATTATCGATAGTAGCAACAATCGATAATAATCGATATTATATATTTTTCTTCTCTCTTTATACAATCTGCATTACACTTACACTTTACACACTTTACATTACACTTCATTGGAAAACATCGATAATTTCGAATATGAAATATAAATTATAGAAACCTCATCTCTCATTATCGATTGTATTAGTTAAATATCGATAATCAAATATCGTTATAGTAAATAACTTACAATAGCTGCACATATAACTAGTACATGCTGCCACTGATATGAATTCCCTTTCCCTTGAACATCTAAACACTGTCTCTCTCTCTCTCTCTCTCTATCTCTCTCTTTCTCCTTCTGTCAGCATACATGTAATCAATAATCGCTATGCCAATGTTGTGAGTTATCAACGCTTCAGGGTCTGCGTACAGCGTGTCAGTTACTTTTTTTTTTTATTTCGGGGTGGGGCAATGGGGCGATGGGGCGATGCGATGGTGGTGTTGTCAGCGCTACTCACATCCGTTATACCAATAACATGGGCAATCATTCATTTCGTCATTGGGTCGCTAATTGAATTGCGAAATCGAATCGGATGCGTAACGAAATTGATCGCATGACTCATGTATGGCAGGGGGGAAAAGAGAAAGGGATAGCGATAGTAAGAGAGATTGATAACGAAGAGTGAGTAGATAATTTTCATATGGAAATTTGCTAAAAATCTATATAAATCTGAATTGAAAGTTATTTAGTCAGGATTTACAATTGATTGATTAGCTAATTGTCTATATATATATATCTATCTCTATCTCTCTCTCTCTCTATCTTTCAGTCTGTTTTTGATCTGGCAAAGTATTGTGAATAGTTTCAGATTACTTGTCTCTTATAAACATTTTAATGGCATCCAATTTTGCCCCCGGTTGAATATTTCCAATTTATTATTATTATGTTTTCCTTTGTTGCTTATGATAATAAATAAATATATATATATTTTTTTTTATTATTATTTCTTTCATTTTTTTTTTGCCAACACTTTGTTTTTTTATGCTCCCTTTTGTTGTTGTTGTTGTTGTTATTGTTGCCTGCTTTGCTATTGTTGTCGCTGTTTCCCTTTTGTCGTCATTAACGTCAGCCTGGCGTTGTTTAATTTGAACATTAATCATGGCCAACGGTTGTAGAGCTAACCATGGGACGGGTTAGAAGTCTGCCAGGCACGATGTGTGGGGTGTGGGTGGTGTGAGGCGTGCCAACTGGTAACTGGATACAGATGCAATATGCAACAATGGGTGGAGACATAATGCTTGGCTTGGCAGACGACAACTTGATGAAAAAGTTGTGGCAAGTTTTTAAGAGAAAATGCAACAATGTGGCAATAGGATACAGTAGAGGCGGCAACGGGTGCAGCCTCATGAGGAATGCAACAGTAGCAGCAACAGCAACAGCAACAGCAGCAGTAACAGCATGCAATGTAATATACAATTTTTTTTTGCTGTTTTTCTATATAAAAATTCTTTAGAGATCCTTTTATCGATCTAAAGTCATTTTCCATAAAATAAAAATAAAAATAAAAACAAAACACAAAGAAAAACAAAAAAAAAAAACTTTTTCACTTTTCTGCTTTTGATTTTGTTGCATTTTCTTATTACAAAAATTTTCCTGCTTCTCTTCTTGTTGTTTGCTTTTCTTTTCTTTTTTTTTTTTTGTGTAGTAAATTTTTGTTTTGTTTTCTTATCTGTTCTAGACACATTTGTTGAACAATTTTAACACCTGCTGGCATCTGATACCGCCCCCACAAATAACATTGGTTCACCGCAGCCTTTCTTTCTAGTTTCCTTCTACTTCTTTCAGCTATTTTTCTATTTTCTGTTCTTTTTTTTTCCTTTTCTTCGTTTTAGTCATTAATTGACAGTTTTGCTATGAGTCGGACGGACGGGTGCTGAGTTCTCATTACTTCTCATTACTTTTGATTACTTGTACATCGTCTATCATCATATGGCTTCCTGGGCTGAGCTGAAGAAAGAAGTGCGGCAAGGCAAGGATATTCAATTGAGGTTTTTTTTTTTAGCTAGAAGAAGCTTTCCAATTAGTTTGTGTTGCTTCTACGGAAAGTAGGCCAAGTTAGCAATGAAAGTTATAGCTTATATTTCAATATGATGCATTGCTCATACTCTCTCTTTCTCTTTCACTCTTTCTTTATAGATCTTTTGTAGATCCTTCATAGTCTTTATTTTGCACACACATTGACTGCATTTCAATTTAGCAATGACAACTGGAAAATTAATTGGAACAGCTGCTCGACAGCTGCTTATCTTAACTCAAGTAACGGTATCGTTGACGATGCCATCGATGCCACTTGCCATTTGCTACCTGGCCTTGTACTTGTCCTTGCCCTTATCCTTTGCACTTTGGCCCCTGTAGTCGGCCGAGTTAGGTTTGATTCGCACTTATTGCTTGGTTTAAAGGTCTCCTCGTAATTAATTGCAAAACTTTTTTGCTGTATGGGGGAGGCAAACATTTTACAGAAACTTTTCAACAGCTTTTGGATATCTCATTAAGTGCTTAAAAACGAACGTACAGCAGCGTGGCGAGTTGCCAACTAGTTGAAGAGGAATTACTATATATATATATATATAGAAAGTCCTAGGCAAAGTCCTGATTTGCCAATTAACACGCAAAAGTATTTATTATTATAGTTTTAGTCGAATTTTTGACCGCATTTCATTTCATTTCAAAATGGGAAACTTTAAGAACTATTGAAAATTTTTTCAGCTGTGACAATTGCTTAAGTATTTCTCCAAATATTTTTCATTCATTTCTCAAAATAGCAAGCAGAGTGTTGAGTAGAGTAATGGGCAACGACTAAGGTTTAGGCAGGGCATCGATTTCCTTGCAAATTATAAGTCTTTATTCAAGACTTTGTCTTTCAGCAAAAAAAAAAAAAATTTGCTGTTGCCTCTCGTCTTATGGTTTTTTTTTTTTGTTTTGTCGTTTGTTTTCATGGTTTTTTTCTGGTTTTGGTTTTTGTTTTTTTTGTTTGCCTTTTTTATCACTTCATTTACACTGAAATGTCAATGTCTGTTGCTTTTTGTGTCATGTGTTAAGTCTCTTCTATGTCCTGGCTCAAGACACATTCCCAAATGGCTGCTTGGATGCCTGAATGCCTGGCAGTCAGGCGGAAATGGAGTTCTCCTTGTGTTGGCGTCGCGTCGAAAGAAATCTGTCTGACAAATTACATGCGTAGCAGCTGATGATGGCTTTGCTTTTCGACCATGTCCTGTTGTCATTCTTCTCTTTTTTTTAGTCACACTTACAGTGGAAGTGACAAGGATCTTTTTTAGCTAGTTGATGACTGATCGATCAAATGAAACGATAATGAAACAACATTTGCAATATTTGCAATATTTTCTAGCAAAAAAAAAAAATATTCCTATCACAATTCAATAATCTCTGACCTATAAAACATTTGACTTTCACTGCATCATCAACCGTTGCTAGTTAGTTTATTCCATAGAGTCGTGTTATGTCGTGTCGTATCATGTCGAGTGCTTTACCCGGCTGCTCGTACAAATTGCCGTTATCTGATGAAAATTCCAATGCAACAGACCCTTTGCCCAAATGCCATTTTTATTATATGGCAAAAGTCTCCCCATTTTCTTATTCTATTTTCTATTTTCTGCTTTTTTCTTTGTTGTTGTTTTTGTTGTTGTTGTTGTGTTCAAAGGAACTTACCAATTCTTATGCGATGCCAGTTGCTGCCTTGGCACATGTTTCATCTCCGTTTGGTTACCAGCTACGCATTTGAAATATATTTCAAAATCGCGACGCACTTTTCTTTTTTTTCTATTTTTTTTTTTTCCTTTGTATTTTTGTTTTTGAGGTTCTCAAAATATTTAGCAAAATATTTCTTGAATTTTTGCTAAATATTCTCTGTTATTTTTCACTGTCTGAATTTGAATTGAAATTATTTTTGCTGCTATTGCTATTGCTATTGCTATAGCTAGAAAAATTATTTGTTTATTTGTGCTGCGTTTTGTCTAATTTGCATTGCGAAAATTCTGCTAGCATCGCTGTCGGCGTCGAATTCGTCGCTTTGTTTGATTTACGCACTGTTGCTCTGCGTGTTGTTGAATCGTTCTGTTCGTCTTTCGCTGCTTTTGCGTTGCGTTCGTTTTTCGTTACGATCTGCTGCTGCGTTTGCTCAGCGTCAACTGCACGTTTCAGCTTTGTTTTGCATACTGTGCGCCGCTATTGCCGGCGAATGTTGTTGTGCTGCAGCGATGACACGACGACTGCATAAACTGCCGGCACGAACTTCGTGAACTTCGTGTCTGTTCGGCAAATTGCCTTGATGTTTATGCTTGTGTGTGTGTGGTAGTGTGTTTCTGCATTATTATTGTCGTTGTTGTTGCTTGGCATGGCTCGCGTTGCATTGACACTGAGAGAAAAAGAGATTTTTACATATAGTTTTTAAATGCATTTTACTCTTAATTGTACTTGTGCTTATACTGTCTGCTAATATAATTTTTCACAGTGTAGTTAACAGTTAATGGCACATCGCGTGCTAGACTTATTTTCTCTTTGTTCGCTCTCTTATACTTATACTCACGCACTACTTATACGCATACAATTGCCGGTAAACTTTCACTTTCGTTTTCAGCTGATGCTGTTAACTGTTAACAGTCGACTGTTAAAACGAGCAGCAAACCAATTGCAGCGCTGTTAATAATGTTTTGTGCGACATTTGTTGATTTGGGAGGAGAGGACCACGCTGATTATAAGCAAAACTGATTAGATTTACACAGGTAAACGCATGAATTGATTGCAACCAGTTTAGGTAACTTATTAGCCTGATTACAGTTGGTGTTAACTTATACACATGTGTATATTTACAGCTTGCATATCTCACCTTTGACATGACGCGCTGCATATTAATTAGTCAAATGTATGGCAGAGCTTTGGGACTAGATTTGATGTGAAATATATATGTATATTATTTTACAGCTCATTGAGTAAATTGATATTGGCAGTGTATATATATTTTTAAGTATTTTAAGTATTTAATTAATTACCAGAAAATATATCAAAATTTACATTATGCAACTTTTTTTGCAAATAATTTCCTATGTGCAACAAAAGCTAATTTTCCACTATTATTCAGCCAAAAAAAATAAAAAAAAAGTTTCAACAGGAAACAAGAGCATGAAAAAAAGCAACGAGCAAAAGTTCTAGAGAAATTGAATAAAAGAGAGCTAAAATATGGCAAATGTCCTTTGAGCGGCGCCTTTAGAGTAAAACTTTCTTCTTGTTTTTTTTTTTTTAATCCTTCTGCTTGAACTTCCGCCACTTTTTGCCTGTTTTTGGTATTTTATACTGCCGCACTACTGTTGCGCCCTTTGCATTCCGACTTTGCCTTGTTCTTTTTCTTTTTCTCTTTCTCTTTCTTTTTTGTATTTTGTTTTGCTTTCGCACTTTTGCAATCCTTTAACACTGACACTGAAATGTGCTTAAAATGCACTGGCATCTAGCAACTGGTAACTGGTAACTGGTAACTGGTAACTGGCTGACTGTAGCACTGAGCTCTTTATTGTGTTTACTCGCAAGCAACTACAGGCTGTGCATGTCTCTCCCTTCACCTCGCTCCGTCACTTACCGCAGCTGTAGATGTTGCCTCTACCCACAGACTCCCCACAGTCTGGCCTAGTTCAAGCGGAATTAGAAACTTTAATTGAATAAGAGCTGCATTGGGGATGCTTGGTGGCAGGAAGTAGGCGGTAGGCGGCAACAGTTTCGCATAGTTGTTGCTAATGTAAATTGAATTGAAAATGTTTTCATTTTCCGAATATATTCTTTATTTGCAATTTTCAACCATCACTTTTACTCACTCTCTCTCTCTTTCACTCTCTCATTCTTTCTCTCTCTTGCTTCTTCTCTTTTGTCAATTAACGCATTACTCAACACTGGTTTTCAATACAATTTGTGGGCTCAAAGTTCTGAAAGTTTTCTTCAAATAGCAAAATAAAGCAAAGAAAAAAAAAAAATCTCGACAAAATTTGAAAAGTTTATTTAAATTATATAAAATAAAAAACAATAGCAAAAGAATTTACTACTGTAATATAATATAATATAGAACAACTTGTCGAAACCAAGAAAGAAATGTGGCATATTGATTGGACGAAAAGAACTTGCTGTAAATGTTGAAAATGTTGTAAATATACGAAAAGTTTTCAGCGTGGTTTTTGAGGCGTTGTCTGCAAGTGCAGACAAGGACTCTTTTTTTTTTTCTCTCAGACTTTAGACACTTTTAACAGTTCAAACATATACATATAAAAACACTCACAGACACTCACACACACACACACCTACGCACATACAAAACATACGAGCTGTTGGTTATCCTCGTTGCGGCTTGTGTCTTATCATAAACTTTTCAACAAGTTCTCTGATAAATTTACTTGCCAAAATGTTTTTATTTTTCTTGTTTTTTTTTTTGTATTCTTGTTTTTTCTTTTTACACGGTCGTCGCTTTCAAATCTGACAAATGTAAAGGTTAAATTTGAAAGCATTGAAATTTCAAGTGCAAATAATTGTTGAAGATTCTCATCATCATAGCTCTCAGCGGCTTTTGTTTTATGGCAAAAATATAATTAACTTGGAATTTTAATGACTTGATTTCCATATGCAAAATAACAGAAATTCTATACTTTAATTTTAATTTAGCATAAATGTCAAATGAATGACTAGTAAATACCCTTTAATTGCATAAATCAAATATTATCAATATATTAAAAATTTAATTTTAATTTTAATATGCAAAAATTTATTGATAATATGTATAGAATATGCATGATCGACTTGTAAATACCCTTGAATTGCATTAATAAACAAAATATTAAATTATTAATATTATTTATACATAATTATTATAAAAATTCTAAATTTAATAGTCGCATATACCCCACGATTTTTGCTCTAGGGTATCTATCTATATGCAAATGAAATAAAGCTAATAGATTTTAAACGATTATGTTAAAAGATTATTACTGCACTAACCGCAGTATTTATGTCAGATTTTTAAACATTTTTATAGCCCAATGAATAAATTTCAATTAAATTTGAAAAAAATAAATAAAAATAAAATGTAGTATTTTATTTTTGTATATTATAAATTCAGGCCAAATATATGATAATGTCGCATAGACATACACATACATATACATATAATATATGTAAATGTTTACCAAGTGTAATATATGATTGAAATTAATTACAGACTCTGCTTTAATTAATAGTTTGCCCCGAAAAATTTTGCATGTAGTTTTTTTTTGGGATGCTGACATGAAAAATGCATGTCGCAGCATGTTTTGACTTGTTGATGTATGCTCATATGTGTGTGTGTGTGTGTGTGTGTATTATCCGACTATTAATAATTGACTTGTGTAGCTTGTAAATTATTATAATTTGCATAATAATTAATTAAGCGTAGAGCACTAATTGAATGCCATGGCCAAAAGGAGCCATAAGAGTAAGTGAGATAGAATGGGAGAGTGAGAGAGAGAGAGAGAAAGTAGAAAAGTAGCTAGTGCTAAAAATATATAAATATATATTTAAGTACATTCACATAAACCACACGACAGACAGTTTGTCAATCAAATGTTTTGTACAGCTGCAACTATGAGTGCGAATATATTGTAAGTGAATGTGAATGTGAATATGAGTGTGAATGTGAGTGCGAGTATAAAAATCTGAGATGGATATGTGTATACTGGCTGTGCCGTTGGCTGTCAAAAGTGATTGACATGCACAAGTGAATGCGTCTTTTACTTCTTTGCCAAATGAATGTTGACCGAAATGCAATGAAATGAGGTACAAGTGCGGGAGGGGCAGGGGCAGGGCGGGCTGGGTCTGTGACTAAGAGGGGATTAAGAGACAACAGCAGGGGGTGAGGAAGATAAAGAGGGGGCTGATGTGTAAAGTAAGCACGCCCACCCGGCTAGAGATTTGCATGTTACTCGGAAAATATTTTTATTTGGGGGCGGTTCAATGTACTACCTCCAATGTCTGCGGATATCTCTCTCTCTCTGTCATCGAATGTATATGTGTTTGTGTGTGTGTATGTCTGTCTGTGGTCTCTGTGTTTTATTTAAGTGCCTGTGGATATATGAACTGTTCACTTTCTCGTTCCCACTTATTCCTCTGCGAAAACTTGGTACACTGCGCAAATATTCAATTCAATGTTTGCACTGAAGTCTGGACATTGTCGGCACATCATCTAGTAGGTTCCAGTTCTCATTCTCATTCCCATTCCCATTTTCGTTCCCATTTTGGATGAGTCATGACACATAAATCAGCAAAAATTCTGTTGTCAATATTGGTTTTATTTCGCATTTCACATTTTCTTAAGGCAAACAGAGCATGAATGACAACTGTACATTCCACGGGGTCATTTTTGGGACGTCCTATGCAACGCAAAAAATACTTTTGGGAGTACAAAAGAAAAACTCGTACCTGAAATAACTTAGATAAATAAGAACTATACTATCATGATTTATGGCATTTATATTTACTTGAAACGTAACAATGGCAGCTCTTTGTTCACTTCTCATATCACTTTTAGCTATATTTACTTTACTTTAGTCAAAGGTCCCTGAGGAAGTGTCTCCTTAGTTGGAATAACTCAATTAAGGAAACGTTCCTTAGAGATTTCAACGAGAGGATGTTTTGTTTGTCAAGCAAATTTAACTCAAGTCACAAGTCATAATCCACAAAGCGTAACTAAAAACTACATTTCACTCATCTCTCTATCTCTCATCTCTCTCTCTCTCTCTCTTCTTCTTGTTCTCATTTACTTCTCTGTTTTATCTTAAGCTCTGACTACAAGTACCAACAGCTCTTGTGGCATATAAAAATTTTCAGACAATTCTTTTGAAAAAAAAAAATATATATTATATATATATATATATATATATACACCCTACATTTGATACAGTGTTGCCACCCTACGCAACGAGTGCACACTTAAAAATTCATTTGCTTTGTGTGTAGAGTGAACGATGTTGGCAGGAGCAGCGGGTCAGATATGAGTGGTAACAAAAGTTTTTCATAATTTTGTGACACGCTAAAGTTTGAAGCGCAGCTCTCTCACTCTCTCTCTCTTACTCTCACTCTCTCTCTCGCTTATCAAAAGTACATGGGTGAAAACAAAGCATTGCATAAGGTTTTCCCCTTTCTCACTCATATAACAAAGTATTGCTACTACAATATTTTAGACTATACAATACAGCAAGTGGAACAAAAAAAATTTACATTATGATAATATGGGAATATAGAAACAGTGAATAATAGAAATATCTAAAAATATAAATGTGGCATTAGAGAAATATAAAAATATGAAAATATAGAAATAAATAAACAAACTTCGGCACATTGAATAAAAACACACCGGAATACATAGAATTTTTAAATTTTCAGAGTATACAAAATTTCGTATAGCTTTTGCGCTTAGAATTTTCAAATTTGCAGCGTATACAAAATGTTGTATAGCTTTTGCCCTTTTTTTCTTGGATTATTGAATGAAAAGCTTTGTATGACGTAAATTTTCAGCACATACTTTTCGGCTGTTGCGAAAAAAAAAATGAAATAAAATAAAATAAAATCACGAAGTTGCCGTAGACTATGGACTTGGACTTGGACTGAACCTTGAACTTTGTTGGCGCATTGTCTCAATGAATTGTCGTTTGTACGACAAGTATTTTATATATTTTATGGCCTGGTAGCAGATTGTTAATTGCGCCTAATGCGAATGCTTATCCAAGCGTAAGTCAAGACTCTTCAGTTTTTGCCCACTTGCCGCCCAATGTTCAGACAGAAACGTACAGAACGACAGACGAATTAAACTCATGTCAAATATATTATATTATATTATATATATATTTTCGGGATAACGACTTTTGTGTTCAACTTGTTCGCTTGCAGGCATTATAATTGAACGCTTTATGATTCTAAAAGTGTATGTGTGTGTGTGAGTTTTGCGTTTGTGTGTGTGTATGTCACGTGGAGTTCATTTGCCTTTGGTCAAGTTGTGGCTGCGGTTTTATCATGCAATTAGAATGACATTTTCATTTTCATTTTTATAACATTTTTTTATATATTTTTTTTATAATGTATTTTCCCTTTTTTTATTTATGAACATTTTGGACACAAGTGTTTATTTTTTTTTGTTATATTTTTAATGAGCATTAAGCGCATTTTGCGCTACACAGCACAATTTGTGTGGCACACAAAAGTTTTGCTGTGGCACTTGCGGCTCGTGCTTGTTTAGCATGACAAGGTGACAGACTGACAGACAGACAGACAGACAGTCAGACAGACAAGCAGACGGACAAGCAGACAAACTGTCAGACAGACAGATGAACTGCCAACAGACATACGAAAGGCAAATATAAAGCTGACTTGGCTTTATGTACTAAGCTAAGCTAAGCAAAATATTTATGAATATTTAAGCCGATTGAAACGCGATTTAGATAGAATTTTCAAAATTATGCTGAATCTATTTACATACAAAAAAAAAATAAAAAAAAAAGAATGTTAAAGATACAAGAATATAAACAATTCGTAGAATTCATTTTGCTTAAATTGATAAATTGAATGAAATTCCAATGAAAATTCTATACAAATATTGTCAAGGATATATTCAAGTCTTGTCTTGTCTGCTGCTGTTGCTGCTGCTGTTGCTGCTGCTGCTACTGTTGTTTGACGTTAGCTTCAACCTGTATTCTCAATTAATTATTCATTATTTTTTTCTTTTGCTTTTGCTTTATTTTTATAATTTGTTTTTTTGTCTTTTTTTCTTTTATTTTACATAATATTTTTTATTTTTTCTTTTCTATGTAGATTTTCAAAGTATTCAATTTGCATTTGCTGTCAAATGAAAACTTGTGCATAAAGCGAATTTCTGTTTCTATTACTGTTACACAATCATAAAATGTTATGCACTTAACATGAATTGCAATTGCAATTGCAATTAAATTTATTACTTTGGCAATAAAAGCACAAAATGACTTGGCATAAAAGACTTTTAAGTCGACTAAATTCAAAAGGTGACTAATTAGTTCAACAACAAAAGAGCAACAGAAAGCGAGAGAGAGAGAGAGAGTGAGTGTGAGAGAGAGTTAGACAAACTATGACTTTTAGTTCTAATAGCAAAAACATTCAGGTGTTTCGTCTGTTTGTATGTGTTGCCCTTGGCCACAAGCTATAAGGCAAAAAGCAGAGTGATGTAAAGAGATGCAGAGGGAAGAGAGAGAGAGAGAGAGAGAGGAAGCCATTGCTGTAGCACAGTCTGTAAATTTTATGCATTGCCAGTAATAAGAACAACAAGAGCAACAACAACAGCAACAAACAGCAACTTACGCTGACGCTGAGGAATTACGCGCCACAAACATGCCACGGCAACAACAGCAGCAGCAGCAACAGGAGCAACATAAGTTAGAAGTGAGAATAAAGTGTAGAGCGAGCATTGTCGTTGAGAATCGGTTGCGTGTTCGCTGGGTGTGCATAGACATTGACAAATGACATACACACCGTGCAGGACATATCGGACACATCGCGTCGTCGCGGCAGGACAATGCGAAAGCTGCACTGCACTGCACTGCACAACGCGCTGATGGCGATTTCTAGCAGCATGTGCCGCATATTTGTGGGTTCACTAGGTCACACTCACACACACACACACACACACACACACGCATACATACGCACACAAACACATACATACATATATATGCATTATTGTTCTTCAACTGGCGCCCCTAAAGTGCAACGACCAAAGTGACCAATGGCCAAGAATAACAATAACAATAGTTGCTGGCTGCAAGTTGCAAGCTGCAAGCTACAGGCTCCAGGCTGCAGTTGCAAGTTCTCTATTATGCTATTGTTACAACTTGCCAAAGTTTGCAAAAAAAAAAACCAGAAATAAAGTAAACGTTGCAGCTGCATTTTATGGCTAAAAAAAATATAACGCATAGTGTGGCAGGTTCGATAAAAGTTACTTGATAATAATATACAGGGTGTATATACAGGGTGTCGATAAAAACACATAAAGTTTGCTTAGAAAATCTCAAAGAGCTTTAAAGCTCATTGAAACACAGAAAGCACATTAATTGGCATAATTAATTTTGGAACTAAAAAAATATTGTATGAGTATCAATACAGGGTGTCGATAAATAACTTTAAGTTTACTTAGAAAATCTCGAAGAGCTTTTTGAAGCTCATTAAGGCACAAAAAGCACATTAATTGCACTAATAAAATTTTGAACAAAAAAAGGTATTACATACAGGGTGTCGATATGCAAACTTTTAGTTTACTTACACAAAGCTCATTATTTATAGAGAAAGTACATTAATTGCAATAAGACAATTTTGAGCTACAAAAACATTACTTAATAATATAATAAATAAATAATTTCAATAGATAAATATTAAGTTTACTTAGAAAATCTTAAAGAGCTTTAGAGCTTATTACGCATAGAAAAAGCACATTAATTTTTAAAAAAAACATTTTGAGCTACATATTCAACATGCGACTCACCCTGTATTCCAGCATATGTGTTTGTCCATTCAAACAGCTTTTGGACTTTGTTGCGCCGTTTGAAAAAAAGGAAGAAAAAAAGAAAGCAAAAAAGAAAAAAATTGTATTGACAAAGTAGCTAAGAACGTGACACAGCAAATTCAATTTGCAATAAAAATGTGAGGCTAAAGTGGGCGTAACCAGCGTAAAGCATAGAACTACAACTACATAAGTCTACGTACAGTGTTTTATAGACGAGCTGAATTTAAACTAATGGAACTAAGGAAGGAACATTAATACAATTGATTTGATCGCCAATTGATTTGGCCAGAAACTGAAGCTGAAACTGAAACAGAAACTGTAAATGTGTTGCAACTTAATTCTAAATTCTCTAGCTGTCAGCTTAGCTATTTTACTTTCAATTTGTTTTATCGCATGTAATATTATTATTATTATTTCGGTTTTTATTTTTTGTTTTTTTTTTTTTAAGTGTAGCGATTGCTCTTAATCCACATATAAAACATATGAAGAATCTCGGCAAAGAAAACTGAGTTATGCAAATGAGAAATGGTTGAACATTTGCATTTGCGAACAGCAGGTAAATGCCAGGACGCTTAACACACCTCACTGAGCGTGGCACTCCTCTACCCCCCCTGCCTCACTCCCCCCTCGCTGTACGCCTCTGCTATGTATAATAACTCATACAAAATGGCATGTGAAATATGAATATCAAGCAAAACGTTTCACTTCGTCTTCGTCTTCATGTTTCTTTGCTGCTGTTGCTGCTATTGCTATTGCTGTTGCTGCTTTTGCTGCTGCTGATGATGATGATGACGACCACGTCAGCGAAAAAAAAAAATAAATAAATCTTCAACTTGGCTTTTGCTAGACATAGATATATCCTGTAATTTAATTGCAAGTTTTATTTAGTTTTTATTTTTATTTTTTATTTTTATTTTATATTTAAATTTAATGCTTGCTAGATCTAAAACAAATCTTAAGTTGCACTTAAACTTATCCGAGCACTAAATCATAAAATTTACAGCAGCTTTAAATATTTTACTGAGTATTTTATAAACTTTGGCGATGACAAATTTGCAATTCCGTTGGCGCTTTTACTTGTGTATATAAAAAAACCATTCGCAATTCGTAATACACATACGCAATTCGCATTCACATTCGTATTCACATTCGCAATTCGCATTCACATTCACATTCACTTTGCTATTCGTATTCACAATTTTTATGCTCTTGCTTATTCGCCGTGCGGCAAATTTGAAATGCATATGTTTGGACAAAAAACTGAAAGATGCGACCTATGACACACTATATGTTATATAGTATATATATAAATATATATGTGTATGTGCGTATGTGTGACTGCGTGTGTAGCTGCCATAGTTATGTCTGGATTACTTTCAGGCGCTGCCTCAAAACTCTGCTGACTGTTGCATACTTTGTGCCGCAAATGTGCAAAAAAAGAAATTTGAAAAATTCCCACAAAAAAAAATCCTGGCCTCAGGCTGTTACTCGCTTTTTCTCACTGTGCATGTGTGCGTTTGTGTGTGTGTTTGTATGTTATTGTTTATATTTGGTTTTAATAAGCGCCACAAGCGTTTTGTCTGCTGACGAATGCGTCGATTGAATCAGTTTTTGAATGTGTTTCTCTGTCACAAGAATCTCAGAAATTTCTTTCACGTTTTCTTTTTTACATTTGTCAATTTTTTTTTGCAAATTGAATTTTAATATAATAAAAAAAATAAAATAAATACAGTTAGTATAATTAAATTTATATTAAATTGTAGAAGTTAAATTTGAAAATAAATATTTATATATAGATTTTTTTTTATATTTATTTTCTATGCACAGATTTCTTCATTTTATTTTTTTTTTGTGTTGATTTTTTTTCTCATTTTGCTTTCTTAGAATTTATGTATTCAACATGTTTGTCAAACTGTCTTTAGCATATATTCAATTGTCAAGCAACTAGATATCATTTATTCACTCTCTCACTCACTCTCTGTTGCTGTCTCTGATGCTGTCTATATTTCTATCTTATTTTACTTCTTCTCTTTACAGTGCAGACAAATCACTTCCGTTGTGCGCACAGGATATGAGGCACTCATATTGCCAGCCTTGAACGGACGAATCACTGGCACACACAGTGCTTTGAAAGAGCAATGAAAGTTTCCAGTTCAACATTGAGTCTCACATATATATAGCTGTCGCTTTGATTGCCTACACACACACACACACACACACACACATGCAACAGACACTCACATATCACACACATATACTTATACTTAGAGAGACTCTCAACTTGCAACTCTTTCTGTTGTTGTTATGTCTTCAACATTGCTTTTACCGGATGTTGGCAATTTCGCAGCGACTTCCGCGAAAAGAAGCAGCAGCAGATGAAGAAGCAGAAGAAAAAGTTAAAATTGTAGAAGAAGAATGCATAGCAGAAGAAGAGTTATGCAGAGATAGACGAAGAAGAGTTAAGAGGAGTAAGAGTTAAGAGTTACTTTTAATTCACAACATAAGCGTAACGCGTCCGCAGGCAACAATAAAGGCAAAAAACCGCTGCAAAAGAGCGAACACCGAGCTACAGTTATACAAAACACACACACACACACACGGACAGACAGACAAACAGACAGACAGACATACACTTATCAGACGCAGTTTTTGTGCTCATTTCCGTTGAATAATAAATGGCGGCCGGCGGCAGCGGCGAAACGAATTTTCTGGCGCAGGCTGCTGCTGACGACGCTGCCGCTGCTGCTGCCGTTGCTACTGTTGCTGCTGTTGCTGCTGAGACAGCCAAAGGATATAAATGAAATTTATGCCTCGGAATTTCCCTCCCATTCTCCTCTAGCCTAACGCTCTTTTGTACTCCTCCACTTCCCCTTTATTCCCTTGCCTGACATATGTATCGCTATCGCCCGATATCTGCTTCTTGTATATATATAATATATATGTATATGTATGTGTGTACATATAAATATATTTGAACTGTCGAATTGATTGGCTGCTGGAACGTGCCGTGTCCTACAACTTCTACACTTCTCTTCTTCTCTCTCTCTCTCTCTGTCTCTCATTCTTTTACTCCTTTATCTGCTATCCCTTTCGCACTTCTTTTGCTTAATGTGTAACATGTTCTAGGCAAATAAATGGCGTCCGTTGCACGTTGAGCGTTGTGTGTTGTGCGTGGCGGTTGGCGTGTGGCAACATGTGGGGCGCGGAAATGAAAACGAAATTAAACAGAAATTTGAACGAACGTGATGTTGCCCCCGTTGACAGACGTTGAGTCGCAACCAGTGTTGCCACCTTGTTGCAAGCGCAATTAAACCAAAAGGAAATGCACATGACCCAAGGGCAGCCGCGCAATAAGTGTAATTGCATCTGTAGCTGCCACAGCCGCTGCCATTGCCACTATTTGCCGCTAGCTGTAGTTGTAACTATAAATGTATTTGTAGGTTCGTCTACCTCTATCTGTATCTGTATCTGTTGCTGTTGCTGTTGCTGTAACCGTAGCCATAGTTGTTGCTATTGCTGCTGTTGTGGCGGTAGCTCTGCCTGTGGCACTGTTTGCTTCACTGTATTGGCAGCTGTGTGCAGTTAATATTTACAGTTAAACAGAACAAAGAAACACTGCAGGGGGCAAAAATGAGAGAGTGCAACCAACAAAAAAAGCAAAGAAAAAAAAAAAAATACCAACGTCCACTGCGGTTTGCCTGACCTTGGGCGTGTCCGTGTGTAGGCGTGTGAAGAGAAAATAAAAAGTAAACAAGTTAAGAGTAAATACGGGCAACGGGCCCTGCAATTGTTGCAAAAGTTGCACACAGACAGGCAGAACTCGGAGACGGCAGTTAATACTATCGACAGTATTAGCTGGCGATAGTTTAGATAAATATAGTGTGAATAAAAAATAAATAAATGAATAATTAATAAATTAATATAACTAATAAAATAAAAATTAATAAAATTAAAAAAATTAATACAAATTAATAAAATTCATAAAATTAATAAAATTAATAAAATTCATAAAAATAACAAAATTAATAAAATTAAAAAAATTAATAAAATTAATAAAATTCAAAAAATTAATAAAATTACTAAAATTCATAAAAATGAAAAAATTAATAAAATTCATATAATTAATATAATTAATTTAATTAATATAATTAATTTAATTAATATAATTAATTTAATTAATATAATTAATATATAATTTAATTATTGGCTGATAAGTCCCCGGTCTGACACATAGATGGCGTCGCTAGTATTGAATTATATATTATATATTATATATTATATAGTACTAACCTTCAAATGATTCGTGTCAAAATTTGACGTCTGTCAGTCAATTAGTTTGTGAGATAGAGTGTCTTTTGTGAAGCAACCGTTGTTATTGTGAAAAAAATGGAAAAAAAGGCATTTCGTGTTTTGATAAAATACTTTTTTTGAAGGGAAAAAATACAGTGGAAGCGAATACTTGGCTTGATAATGAGTTTCCGGAGTCTGCACCAGGGAATACTCTTAGCAAAACAATATAGAATATAGAATATAGAATATAGAATATAGAATATAGAATATAGAATATAGAATATAGAATATAGAATATAGAATATATAGACAATATGTGTCAGACCGGGGACTTATCAGCCAACCTGATTATTGTCAATTATTGTCCTGTTATTGTCAAAAAAAAATTAATAATAAATATACGAATAAATCGTAACTATATAATAATAAAATTGTTAAATAATTCAAAGTAAAATAATGAATAAATACATAAAAAAAATAAAAATTTAAATTAAAAAAAGAATAAAAAAAAAATTAAATAATAATAAAAAAAATATAAAAAAATTAAATTGCAAAAAATAAATAAAGGCAAAATAATGAAATTAGCAGAAAATTAATACGTATTAAAAAAATAAATTAATTTAAAATAAATATAAAATTGAATAGTAAATATACAATAAAAAATTATAAAATAAATATGCAAATAAATCGTAAATACAATACAACAAATTGTAAATAATAGCAGTTAATATCAATAAATTTACTTATTTTTTTTATTATTTAATATTTACAAATCTTACTACATTTTATGCTATTTATTTTAGTTTTTTAACTTGTAAATTTTACTAGATTTATTTGCCACGTGACCAGGCATAAAATGGCCAAACAATGTAAGCTCATTTTTAATTTCATATATATTTTATTTTACTATTTTTTTTTCTCACAATATTTTGTGGTTAACCAATGACAGGCAAACAATAAAAAAAAAAATTTGTTTTACAAGAGTTTTACTAAATTACTAGCGATTGTTCGCAGTCGATTTTATAACGGATTTTGTTTTTTTTTTTGTAGTATTTATGAATTTATTTAATTGGTTTTTAGTGTATCGCAACGATATAAAATTATTGGATAGCAACATTTTTACGATAAAAAACCGCAAAAATGCTGACAACAAACTTAAATAGAAAATAGCGAAACGAGAACTGAGAAAAATAAAAAAATAGAAAATAGAAAAAAAAACGTATGTGTATAAAGCCAATTAAGCAGAAATTTTTGCAATGTTGTTGACAAATTTGTTCAATGCAATTTACAATGCTTACAAAGTTTCTCGCAAACTATTTCCATCTCTCTCTCTGTCTATTTCTCTCTCTTACTGACTGTAGCAGTCTTTATCTCAGTCAGTGTGTGCTCTATATTTATGCAATTCGCATGAATAAAGCGCAGTGCAATTTATTTTCGGGCATTTGTTATGCAAAATAAGTAACAAGTCGAGCGTAAAGCCTGGCACACGCAGCGTATACTTAATTTCACCCATACACTTTTGCACAGTGGGATATTATTCTCAATATATATTTTTTTTCGATTTTTCCCTTTTTTCTTTTCTGATTTTTTTTTTTTGGCAAAGTTTCGAGGCTGCCAAATCAAAGAGTTTGAATTGCTTTGATAAACACCTTTTGGCTTCCGTCTGTCGTCTGTCGTTTACCGTCTGCCGCCTGTCGTCAGCCACCATCATCCGCCTGCTGCTTCCTGTCAAGGACAATGCTCTATAGCGTGTTGAGCATAAAACTGCAAGGCAGCTTGTCTCCAAAACCAACGCATAGCTAAAAGAATCTACCCAAATAACATTTCTATACACAAACACACACACACACAGAGAGAGACACACATACATACAAAGGCTCACACATACGAATACACATGCATAATATACATATATATATATATATGAACATATATATGTAAGCAGCTTTTCTTTTGTTATGCGGAAAACGTGTGCACATCCTTTGGATACCTCCATGTGCTCTGTGTCTGTGTCTGCTCTATGCTAGTGTGTATGTGTGTGTGTGTGTGACGCGCTGTCATGACAGCGACACCACAAAATGCTGACGAGAAACGAGGCAGCTAAAGTTTTTTATTCTTTTATTTCTTTTTTTTTTCAAAAGGATCTCAACCCCAACCGAGTTATTTTTAAAATCAAATTTCTTACTTCAAGTTCCGTTTAGGCAGCATAAAAGCGAAAATAAATTCAAAGCAAGTGCAAGCGAGACAGCATGATGTTACTCAAATTAAATATAAGCCGCAATTTATACATATTAATTTGCAATATTTTTTCTACATAAATCTCAAAGTTTTCCTTTTCTTTTTTTCTTCATTGCATTTTATGCTTTTTTTTATTTTTATTATTTTTTGTTTTGTTTCTAGCGCCTTGCGTTTATGAGCTGTCGATCATTGTGATATTTTGTGCTCTCTCTCTCTGCCTCTCTCTCTCTCTCTCTCGTTGTGCTGCGTGTCCAAGTCGTAAATTTGAAATCCAATCAAATGTCAATTTTTTTTTTTTCGTAATTTTTATACTCGGTGCCCTTTGGGAACCAAGAGTATATTGGGTTAGTGACAAGAGCAAATGTATGTAACACCCATAAGGAGGCGTGGCCGACCCCATAAAGTATATATATTCTGACTCAGGATCAACAGCGGAGTCGATTGGAGCATGTCCGTCTGTCCGTCTGTCCGTCTGTCCGTCTGTACGTCCGTATGAACACACAGATCTCGGAGACTATAAGAGATAGAGACTTAATTTTTTTTGCATAGTGTTTGTAGTGTTTGCAGGCAGATCAAGTTTATTTTGGATTTTTGCCACGCCCCCCTCCGCCTCCACAAATCGATGAAAACCATTTTGAACACACCACTTCACCCACACCCAGTCAAGCTACAGCACTGAAATTTGGTACAAAGTTAGAATATGTTTATCTGGACGTTGTGTACAAATTTGGTACAGATCGGATAATAAACATGGAAGTTATACGCATTTCAAATTTCAAAAGTTGAGAGGCGTTCGCTTGCTTGCTGTTCTCACCCCAAACGACGGCAACATTTTTTCAGTGTTTCTCACACTTGTGAAGAGCGTGGCTCAGTGGTTAGAGGGTTGAACTCGCGTGCATGAGGTCCGCGGTTCGATTCCCGAGACGATTTTTTTTAAAAAATTTTTTTTTAATTTTTTTTTTTTATATTAACTTAAAATTGGCGAGTGCGCAGCACGAGCAAAATAAATATATAATATAACTTTGGGCACCGAGTATTATATAGTCGAGCACACTCGACTATAACTTTCTTACTTGTTTTTTCTCAGATATTGCCTCTCACTTTGAGTGACACGCAATTGTGTGGCATTTGCTTTTCTTTCTAATTATGTGAGCATCTCCCTTTTTTTTCTACTGCTGCTGCTTCTTTCACTGCTTCATCTTCTGTGCCGTTAGGGACTTACAATTGATGGACATTGGGCTTAAAGCAGCAAAATGTATAAAAAGTGACACCGAAATCGAAACATGTTTTGAGAGTGGCAAAAAAAAAAAACACGAAGCACATTTCACACTTTACTTTCACTTTATTATTTACTTTATTTATTTTTTCCTTTTTTTTTTAATGTTCTTCCTCTCGAAATTAATGTAATAAATTCCAGAAAAATAATAAGAGAGAAAGAACATTTTGTACAAATTTAATTTATTTTTTTGCACATTTTATTGCATTTATTTACAGCATCATTTCAGGCGAAGACAACATTTGTTTTCGCTGTGCAATTCAGTTGAATTTAATATACATATTTTTTTTTTATTATTATTTGTCATTTTAATTTGCAATTCAAGTCGCTCACCTAATGCTGCCAAGCCTCAAATTGTGTGAATGTCAGCAGCCTGAAAGATGAAGCTGCGCTCAACTAGGCAAAATCAAAACAATGAACGACAAGCAGCAGCAGAAAGCGCTTTAGGCAAGTGTAAATGTTAGCAATAAGAGGTGATAGAGGGGATGGGGAATAATTTCAAGTGGTTTTGCGGTGAATTAGATGAGGTTAGATGCCTATGGCCCAGCTGCCTGCCACAGTTAATGGTACAGTGAGCACACATATGCGTGGAAAAGCGAGCGTACGCTTGTCGATTGTTTTGATTAATTAGCAAACTATGCGGTCGAATGATTAGATGCAGCATTATAGGCTGCTATTATATACGGAATGAGAGAAGAGAGTAGAGGGGAAAAACAATGGTTAGAGCATTTGCCAATAGATTTCATTGTCTTACATATATGTACATATACGCTTCGATTAACAAGAATAACAACAACAACAGTGGCAAATTTACAGCTCACATTTTGGCAATTAACGCTTAACGTTTAACACATTCTATTTAATGGATTTGGCTAAAATTGTAATGCTTATCGTCATCGAACTTAATGGGAAACTAATTTCGACATTGATATTACAAAAGATTATTGCTCTTTAAGCTTTGCTTAAATTTCTTTTTTTTGTTATCTACTTAAAGTCTTGCCTGTGAGTTCTTAATTAAGTTGAACATCTAAAGATTCATTGATAAGCAGCACAAATAAAAATAAGGGATAAGCAACTGAAACGGACAACAAAATCTTTTAGCATGATTTCAAGATTTCTGTTGCCATATGCTTAGCACAGTTAGCCAGCCCTTTGTCATCGTCGTCGTCGTCATCGTTGTCGTCTGTGCGTTGGCAACGCGACCTTCTTATAATCATAATCGAGTTATTGTTGCCTCTCTATGGAATTTCTGTCATTGAAATCCTTCGAGAATTACCGCCGGAATTCTCGTGTATTCATTCAAGTGTAAACATTTTAATATGCGCAATAAATGCTGCCATTTGCTATGCTTTTTATTCTTCAGCTGTTGCACTGTTAAGTGGCATGGCACCGTTGAACAAAGGGGGAGACATGTGACAGGATTTTATCTTCTATTTGAATTGCGTTCAATCTCAATTTCATTTCCGCTCAAATAATTTTTTCTTAATATTTTCTCCTTTTTTTTTGAAGTGTGTTGCCTTATCGAGTGGCTGCTGCTGCTGCTGCTGCCTTTAACAATTAACCCAAATATAAGCAAATGATTATTATACGCCAAGCCCTTACTTCCTCAGCCCTCAGCCTTGCATTATAACAATTGAAGTGTAAAAAAAAAAATTATAATTATTTTTATATTTTTTTTCCCGTGTTAATGCAGTGTAAAATTTCAATTGCTGAAGACTTTAAGCTAAAGCTTGATACTTAAATTAAGTTGAACTTAAATTTGTATTCAATGAAATATTAAAGTCAATGCTTGAAGTCATTGTGTATGTCAATCAGAACAAAAACAAAAAACTTTGTCATCAAACTATGTTGAACTTCTGTCGTCTGTCTGGTTCTTCGAACCTTTTCGGGGCAAAAATGTTGCTCAAGTTTCCTGTGCTTAATTACCAAATATGCAGACATAGCCATAGACACAGACATTTGCACAGTTGGAGACTGTGATGGCGACAGCGACAGGCGGCAAACGACACCTGACACTTTGGCCATGCAACTCATTAACTCACCTGCGGCTAACTTTCATTGACGAAGGATTTTTACCAACACAATTTTATTGCCAGTTCATTGAACTAAATGAAAATTCTTGCACACGCTTGTAAATGCTTTTACAAGAAATTGTATGCTGTGAAAAGTTCATTGAAAATGAACAAAAAACTGCGAGCTGCAAGCTGCGAACTGTGAGTTTTAATGATCAACTCAAAGGGCACGTGTCTGACCGCTGGTTATCAATCAGCAACAGCAAGAGGCTGTGGGAGGAAGCATTCGGCATATCAGCAGCTCGACAGGTGAAGCAGCTAAAACAGCTAAACGGCAGAGTTAGCTGAACAGCTAAAGAATTCATAGACATAGAACAATCAATCAAAGGGCGTGGCATGTTGTACAGCCTTCGAGTCATAGATACACTTCACACATGCCGCTGAATTCAATCAATTGCAATATTTTTTTCTATTTTTCTTCGTATTTTTTTTTTATTTTGAAATTTATATAAAGATAAAATTGAATTTCATTTGTATGAGCGTGAGAGAGAGAGAGAGAGAGAGAGAGAGTGAGTAATAGTAGGGGGGAAAAAAGCAAAACTGATAAATTGAAAGCCATAGAAAATGATACGCAATATAAACAGTAAATAGCTGAAATTTCTATGGATTTGCATATGAAAGTCATGGCATGGCATGGCATAGCATGGCATTGGCTGTGGAAAATCAAAACCAAAGCCAATGCCAAGCCAAAGCAAAGGCAGCTGAATGAATTGTAACCAAATTTTAATATCAAACAAACAGCAGCAATAGCAACAGCAACAATAACAACAACAACAACAACAACAAAGAGCACAAATATTAGAAATCAAAACAAAAAACAACAACAACAACAACAATGAAAGGAGAAGAGCAAGTGGTTGGAGTTTCCGCTTCAAGTTGCAGACAAAAGTCGAAACTAGAAACTTGGCCACAAAACAAGACAAACACAAAGCACAAAATGCCAAGGACACTTTTGTATCCTCTGAATATTTACCATATGTATATTTAATGAACAAAATGAACTCTAAGCTAATGCATATATATACATAGATATATAGATATAGATATCCCCAAAGCTTATCGAACAATAATTGAAGGCAAATATTATAGAGAAACTTAAGCTTAAAGTGCTTTACATTTTGAAATATTTAAGCTAATTTTCATTGATTGATTTTTAATAGCATTTAACGTATGTTTACTGTACAATCTACTCTAAAAATTTGTCATCTATACAAATTGAATAAAGCAACAATAAGAAAAAGAAAGAGAAGAAAAAAGTCAATTAACATTTGTCCCATAAGATTAAAGCGTAGACTCAATAAATGAAAATTTGCAAAATGAAAAATAGAAAAATGAAAAACAAAAAAAAATTGAGAAATGAATAAATCAAAGTTTGCATAATTCAATTCGACAATGAATAAAAACAAAATGAAAAATATTTTTGTACAATTTTTTTTTCTTATTTTTCATTTTTTTTTTTTTTGCCAAATTTATTATTTAATAAAATAAAGCAAAATAAGCTTAATTATTCAAAATGTTGCTTGCACAGCAAACAAAAAAAAAAGGTAAGCAAAAGGATCTTAAAAAAGCAGCTGACGATGAAGATGAAGGTCAAAAAAATAAATAAAAAAAAAAAAACATGAAATGAAGAAAAAGATAAACTCAATTTATGAATGAATTTTTCTTTATTTTTTTTACTTTTTTTTTCATGCGCAGTTGTTGAAGGTAGGCGTGGAGGTAAGCTGCAAGACGGTTGCTTGGCATGAATTAAGCTGTTTGCCTTTTGTGTCCTTTGGCCATTTGAAGCTGACTGAAATTGTTTGGCGGTATTTAGAATTAGGCCCTAATTCAAGGCAGACACCCAAAGGAGTAGTTAGGCATTAGATAAACGGCACTTTTGAAGACGCCAGCGAGACTATTGTGTGCTGTTTACCACAGCTTTACAGGCACTCTCTCTTTCTCTTTCTCAGCCTGCTTGCTGCTGCTGCCTTCACTCTGTCAGCCAACTGTCTCTGGGGTTAGCCTAAGGCCGGCGACAGTCGGCAACCTTGAATGTGGCTATAAATCAAAGGCGAATTTTCTGATTCAACTTAAACGAAATAAAAAAAAAAAAAAAACCTGAATGAAAATTGTCTTTCAAATTAAGCGCAAGTCGTCAGTGGGCGTGGCAGTGTGTAGGCGGCGCATTTAAATCCTTTTGATGGGCAAAACATGAAACTGAATGCCATGAACCTCAAAATTAGTCAATTGACTAGCAAAGGCAGCAAGCAGCAGGCAGGCAGCAGGCAGTAATGATAAAGATAATGCTAAAGCCTTAAGCTGAATTGCTTGTGGCAAATGTTACTCTGTTTCAACATTTACTTAAACAAAGTGGCGTTAAGCTATAAGCTGCGGCAATTACATCTGAAAACGAAGAGAAGAAGAGAAAAGAAAAGAACAGAAACTTTGCCAAAGTGTAGCAATAAAATAAACTAACAGCATTTGCGTGACATTCATACAAAATGCAGGTGAAGTTTTCGTTTCAATGGCAAAAGGACACAGGCCAAAGGACACATCACAGCATGATAAACACTAAAGACTTGAGTTTTTTTTTTTTTTTGGTAACTTGTTGATAATTGTTAAGTAGATTATAAACAAATGTCTTTCAAACTGAAAGCTAAAGACAAAAACGTTTAGCACTTTATTAAGTTGAACATGAAAAAATAATAATAATAATCGCAGTTTAACTATAAAGACAAAGCTTAACTTGTTGTCTAAAGTATTTTTAGTCAAGTTTAACTTTGAACTTGTGCAGCTGTTGGCAAGGTCAGCGACTGAGAGAGAGTTAGAGTTGTAGTATACGCATTTAGCGTGTTGGTTTAGGCCAGTTAAGAGCGTACAAGTTGCTTGGCAAATAACAAAAAAATAAAATTAATTACAGTCGAAAATTAAATTAGTGGCAGATGCTTTTAACGACTGTCAATAACATGTTCTTCGCTACTTTTCTTTTCTTTTCTTCTTCATTTTCTTTCTTTTTCCTTCATTTTTGTTGTTGTGCCTTATTTCCCTTGTGTACTTTGCGGCTATTCGAATTTTTTATTTTTATTTGTTTCTTTATTTATTTTTATTTTTTTTATTTTTTTTTGTTGCAGTTTACGCTCGTTAAATGAATGTGCTTTGGGGCGCGCTATGAACAAAAGGTTGAATACCAAAGGGTTAAACTTAGGCTGGTTTTAAAAGTCACAGAGAGACAGACAGACAGAAAGACAAACAGAAAAGCCCGACTAATAGATAGACAGACAGACAGAGAGAGAGGGAGAGACAGAGACAGAGAGAGACAGACAGAGACAGAGACAGAGACAGAGGCAGGGACAGAGAGAGATAGACAGACAGAGACAGAGACAGACAGAGACAGAGACAGACAGAGACAGACAGAGACAGACAGACAGAGACAGACAGAGATAGAAATACAGACAGACAGAGAGACAGAGACTTGCAGATAGACACTGAGAGAGTAAGACACAGACAGACAGAGTAAGGCAGACAGACACTACTATCTCTCTCTATCTCTCTCTCTCTCTCTCTCTCTCTCTCTCTCTCTGTCTCTCTCTCCCTCCCTCTCTCTGTCTCTCTCTCCCTCCCTCTCTCTTTCTCTTTCTCTTTCTGTCTGTCTCACTCTTTAGCTATGCACATTAACTGTTCATTATGTCGAGTCAATATTTCGGTCTCGTAAACTCTAGATAAATTTCACTTTCATATTATCCCTTTTAATACTTGCGAAAGTCCAAGCCGCACACAAATTGCTCGCACGCACACACACACACACACAGCCACACACGCACATACAATTTGAAATTATTAGATAAAAGGTTTGCCAATATTCCATAGCCAAAAAAAAAAAAGCCAAACAAAAACCAAAAACCAAAGTGAACCGTACTCAAACCCGCTAAAACCTGACATATTTTCTTCTACTTCTTGTTGTTGTTGTTGTTGTTGCTGTTGTTGTTTTTGGGCTTTGCAATTAAAACGCGCAAGAGCCGCACACAAATGGAAAAACAATGTACTCTGCGGCTAGGCTAGCGCACTGTGGCAACAAAACGCTCATGCCGCAAGCGTTTCATTTGCATGAAAATAAAAAATAATAAAAAAATAAAAAAAAACCAAAAAAATGGCCAACAACATGAACAAGCAAAAGCAAATATAGAAAGGATGAAAAAAAAAGTGGCAGGCAGCTGGCAATCGGCAGTCAGCATAAATGGCAGTCAAATTGAGCAATATAATAAAAATTAATAACTAAAAGTTTGGCCAAAGAAACTTGTACAAGTAAAAAAATTTTTTGTTAGACTTTTAGTTAAACTTTTCAAACTGATCAATTAGCAGCAGGAGCAGCAGACATGCAGCAGCCGTATATGTATATCGCAGAGGGGGCGTGGTTAAGACTGGCAAACGCTTGGAGTGCATTGAACTAGTATTTTTTTTTCTCTTTTTTTTCATGCTTTTGTTCACTTTTGCGCTTTAGCCATAAATCAACTGGTCGAAAAGTAAATGCTTTGAAAAAAAAAACGAAAGTTTCTATTTTTTTTTTTTTTTTTTTTGTATTGTTCTGCTTCTTCTACTTTTGCTTTCTACTTGGGATTAGATTTATGTGTCTCAAAGTAGAATTATGAAGGCAAACATATTGAAATTCTCAGACAGACCAATTGTCAAGGTCGTCGATTATAATAAAAGCACATCAGCAGCAACAACAACAACAACAACAACTACATCAACAATAATAATAAAAAAAAAGCAATTGCAGAGGCGTGAAAGTACAGTGAAAAAAATCGAAGAAAATTTTTACTGAAATGTTTAATAAATATTTACACTTAATAAAGTTATAAAGTTTTCATATAGTTGCGTTCCACTGTGCCATTGGGCTTGGCGATTACACACGCAAAATATATATTTTAATTGCGCATACGCCATGTACGCTGGCGTTGTCCACATTTAACATTCATTCTTTTCGCTTTTGGTTTTCTTTTTTTTTTGTTGGCATGAGAACGAAACGAAACCATTAAGCAAATGTGTCAAAGGCTACGATACGATGGCTATAAAAACGTTTTGCCGGCAAATTTATTTATGTCGATTTCGATTTGTTTTATTTCGTTTCATTTCATTTTTTTTTTGTTTTGTTTCGTTTCGTTTCTTTGCATTGCGTTTCATTTCGTTTCGGTTTTTTTTTCTTTTTATTTTATTTTATTTTATTTTGTGGGAATAACGCCTTGGCTTAAACACGTCCCACGCGTCAGGCCACTCGATATGCGATTTGGACACGCACAATTTGCCGGCTAAAGTCAACACACCAGCAATACCAGCAGCACCAGCAGGAGCAGTAATAGGAGCAGCAGGCAAGGGCATGCTCGACAAATTTATAGACGTCTTTACCAGGCCCTTAGGCCGGCTAAGCCTTATCGACTGGCATATGAATTTAAAGACATTTACTAGGCAATGCAAAGGCATGAAGCGTAGGGAATGTAAAGAAGCTTCTAGGGTTTTTTTTTTTTGGGGTGGTCAGCAAAACAACAGCAAAATAAATTCAATTAAAATGGGGCGTCCCCTTAGTAAATGTGACGGTAAAGCTGATAACAAGTTTTTCGACTCGTTGCTGCTGTTGTTATTGTTGTTCTTATACTTATGCCTGTTGTTCTACTGCTTCTTCCTCTTCTTCTAGTTATTGTTGTTGTTGTTCGTTAACAGTTGAAAGAACTTGTCCACAAAGTCAACAAACAGCTGATTTTTTTGGCGGCTTTTTCCAGCTGGAAAATTCTTATAGCAACAATGTTAAATATTCGGAATAAGAGAGCAACAGTGCGCTGTTAAGTAACAGTAGGTTAAGCTGTGCGCTGTTAAGTTACAATACGTTTCATTGCGAGCTGTTAAGTTACAGTGCGTTACACTGCAAGCTGTTTAGTTACAGTACGTTAAGCCGTGCGCTGTTAAGTGACAATACATTGAGCTGTTAACTAGCAGCGCACTGTTAAAGTGCTATGCAGACTGTTAAATGTTAGCAGTCACAGTGTCTCGCAGTATCTCTCACTGCGCTATGGTAAACTGTTAATACAAAAAATTCTTTAGCTTATTTTCTATTGTCCATCGGCCAATCGTTAGATGATTGACATTTAATTTAGCTGTAAATTCGCGTTCTCATTACATTTTCCTTTATCTTTCGTATATCCCATATTGACAAGGACAATGCTCTCTGCAGACAGCAGACAGCTTGTAGCTTGTAGCTTTTGCCACGCCCACATCAAAATAGCTGCCGCGTGTGTTTCTGTGGTGTATGAGAAGTTGAAATACCTTAGATTGTTTTGGAGCACAACGCTCCTTGCCGCACAATTGAGTAGGCAGCAGGCGTATAAGTAGTAGAATAAGTAGAAAATCTTATCAGATTTCATTTAAATTGGTTTTTATTTTTTTTTTTCCTTTCTTTTCGCTCATTCCTTTGGGAGGGGATGGGAGCAGCATGTTTTGCATATGCTTAAGTCAAGATTTCGGTTGTGTTTCAGAGAGAGAGAGAGAGAGAGAGAGAGAGTGAGACAGTTGACATGTTTGACAGGATGTCGTCATCTGACTTTATTGAAAAGGGTTTCAAAAGGGACTTAACTGATTAGTCTCTAGTCTTTTGAGGTTTTAACGCTATGCGACAATCAAATTGACAGCTTGCAGTTTTAGCTATGAATACGCGTAATCTTTGTGTATCATGCAAATCTTGAAGCATAAGTAATTAAGAATTAAAACAGAGATGTTCGACTTGTGATACTTAACTCTCTGACTCTCGACTTTCAATTCCCAGCAGATCCATTAGCAGAGCAGCATACTCTGCGCTTGTTTTGTTACAATTAGCCAACACTCAGGTGCTGTGCGCACACACACACACACACACAGAGACACCTACAGATTGAAAGGGACAGAGAGATAGAGGGAGAGAGTGTGTAAGTACAGAGACAAGAGAGAGAGGGTGTGAGTGTGAGTGAGAGAGACTAAGCACTTATAGTTACTTGTCCACACCTTTGGCATTATCTATTGCCTGAGCATCTCTCAGTGTTGCTTATCTCCCACTCTCGCATTCTCTCAATGTGCCACTGCCACTGCTGTTGCCACTGCCACTGCTGCTGCTGCTGCTATTACTGTACCTCTGCCAACCACACAGCTGGACACGTGTGCAGGTATAGAAGCTTGTGCGTCGGTGCTATAATTACGCATAGCACTAGCACGACCCCGCTGAAAGTTTATATAACTGTAACTGTGTGTGTGCCTGTGTGTGGAAGTGGGAGTAAGAGTACATATAGCTCTGACATAGAGACTCTGTTCTCAGTGTTCTGCTGTGTTCTGCTCTGCTTTCGTCTCATAATCAAAATGTCGCCCGTGACGTTATTTGCATTGCTTTACATAAGCTGAAGGAAATGTGTAGAATAAGTAAGGACAAGTAAGTAGACGAACATCAAGACTGGCTGCTGGCAATGTCACGGCGAGGGAGAGAAACAAAGAGAGAGAGAGAGAGAGAGAGAGAGAGATATGCAAGACGACAACGTGAATTGCGTGAAGGAGACGAGCAGCAAAAGCAGCAAAAATAACAGACAATGAGATTTTGCAATGGCAGCCAAGTCAGATAACTGTATAATTAATTTCATTGAAACATGGCTAGAAACAAGCAACAACAGCTACTAACAGTATGCGGCTAGCTACGGAGAGAGAGAGAGAGACAGCAAGTGCGAAATGCGTAATGCGTTTGAGGGAATCCCCTTACCTTCAATCATTTCATCTTACCCCCACAAACCCCCCCCCCCCCTTCCACTATACTTTTTAGCATGATATACAAGCCTGACAAATTGTTGTGACAGCGGCAATTGCTAAAGCTGAAACTGCAGCTGAAATGGAAACTCAAAACTGAAACTGAGCGCAGAAAAAAAAAACAAGAAAAAAATAATATAAACTTAAATTGTGCTGCTGCTCGCACTCATGCGCCACACTCAACGAAGCTCATTGTGCCGAAAACGCTTCACTTGATAAATAAATCAATGCGAAACAAAGTGAATTCAGCAAAAAAATGCACTTTTAATTGTGTATACTCTGCAGCTGCATTGATGCCGGGTATATTATTCAGAGAACTTTTGTTTAAAGTATTTATTATAGATTTTATTATTCGTTTATATATTTTCTATATTTAATTTTATTTATTTTTATTTAATTTGCATTATTTATATTAATTTTTTTTACCAGAATTTAATTTATTTTATTTTATTTTTTTTTTATTTTTTTTTTATTTTATTTTATTATTATTATTTATATATTTTTATTTATCTTAACAATAAATATTTTATTTTTGATATATATATTTTATATTTCTTATATACGTATATATTTTCTATTTTATTTTTTATATTAATATATTTTGCATAATTTTATATTTTATTTTTAAAATTTATTTATTGTATTTAATTATTTTTTCTATTTTGTATAAGAAAATATGTATTATCATATGTTGCTTTATATTTTATTTTATTATTATTTATTATTAATTTTTTTTCATTATAAATTATCTTCATTTTATTTTATTTTTTCTTTCATTTTTTAAAATTTATTTTACAGGGTATTTATTATTTCACAACTGAATTAAAGTGAATATTTTTTTTATTCATTGTTTTTCGGGTTATGTTAAATTTGAAATGAAAAATTGTCATCTTTATGACAGGCCAACAACAATTGTGAATTGGGGGCATCATTTATTTGATTATTGCCGCAAGTTGAATTCTCTTCAAGCTTTACATATTTTATTTTATTAATACAATTCTTTTTTTTTCCTGCTGATCTGCAATGCATTTAAAAAATATTGGCGAAATCTGCAGTTCAAAGCGTAAGAATTGCTGTGATTCAGAGTTTATTTTAAAAGGTAAAATAAATATTTTTCTTTTTTTTTTTTTGGTCTTTTTACTTTTGCTTTTCTTTTTGTTTTTTTTTTTTTTTTTTTTGTTAATATAATATATACAGTTATGTGGGATAAAGTCAGACGTTTACGTTTCACATTTTAAATGCAGCATGTACAAAAAATAAAAAAAAAAAATGAAAATATGAAATGAACATTTTAAAGGGAATTTGTAATTGCCATGATTTCGCATGGCAATGACAGGAATTTAATTCGAATTGTTTTGTGTAACATTTTTAAAGGATTTTTGTCATTTGTTCAATTTACTTTTGTAATTATGTCTGTATTTGTATTTGTATTTGTATTTGTGTGCAGCGCTGTCTAAATAATAAATATGTATAATATTATATTATCTTGGCAATGTCCTTGTATATTTGTGTAATGCGTTGACTGGCAAATGGAATAATAATAAGCTGAAACATGGTTTACCTTACTGCTACTGCTCTATGGCATGTAAAAGTTTAGTCTAAGTTAGGATATCAAAATGCAGTAGTAGCTTAACAGTTGGTATTAGCAATGGGGTACAACGCAGATACTAAGACCTCTGGCTGAGTTCACTCCCACAGCATGTGCATAGAGAATGAAACAAACAGCATATTGCACCACAAAACTAAGTGGTGGGCAAAGGTAACAGTAGCAACAGCAGCAGATGTAGCACTCTCTCTGTCTCTCTCTCTCTCTCTCTAAATGTTTTGATGTAGCTGTAAGTTAAGCCTATGCAGGTAATACCTTTGCTTGGCTGCCAACTTAATTAATTTATAATAAGCACAGCTTGATTAAAGTGTATTAACTCAGCCCGACAGAAGGCAAGCCAAAGTGCAGCTGTGAGCGGGTAGGAATTCCTGCTGAGGTTACAACACAATAAAGACTGTAGTCAAAGGCATCTAATGAAAGAGTATAGCACACAGCACACAGCATAATGTATACTGCACAGAGTAAATTACTCACTTTAAAGTGGCCTTCAAAAAGCAGATGGACTTCATTCATAATTTCCCCCCCTTAGTTGTTGGCATTCATCACTCCCTATGTAGTATTACACTCTAGGGACACCACACTCATTCAATTTCGAAAGAAATTCTAAAATCCAAGGTAAATGACGCCCACGGCTGGCGCCTTGACCCGCATACACATTGAGGGTCAGTGTTTTTTTGGGTTCACATCATTGTCACTCAATTCTCTTGCCTGACATTTGAACTGTGAACTCGTCGCACTTGACGTGTGCCTAGCAAGCTTTACTCTGCCAGCCTCCTCACTTCCTACTCCTCCTCCTCCTTCAATGTTGCCACTCTCAATATACATGCTGTAACCCTCAGGCAAGGCGTTGATGTGGGACATAATTTGTAAATGTCTCCACATGAAATCAAGACCGAAAAACTTGCAAAAAAAAAAAACAAAAAAATAAGAAAACATATAAAAACAGAAATAGAAACTGAAACTGAAACTGAAGCAGAAACAGAAACAGAAGTAGAAATTGCCGACTGACTGGCATGAGAATCTCAGCTAGCTGTAGGGAAACGAAGCGTTGCTGACTTTACAATCTTCTTGTGCCAGACACAATTGGGCCAAGAAGCTTGGGGAAAGCTGTTGACAATCTGAATGACGCTGCCGGCACGGCACATGAACGAAGAAAAGACGATGCTTTGGGAACCAGTAGCAAAAGTCGAAGCAGAAGCACAAACCAGAACCAAAGTCAGCAAGCAGCATAAGCAGAACAAAAGATGTTCAACACACAAAAAAAAAAAAAAAAAATGAAAACTTTCGATGTAAAATATTTAGCACAAAATTTTCTGTTGTATGCTCATTTTCATTATAATCGTATATCCGTATATCGTATAACCAACCACCCAAGGCTATGAAAACCAGAAGAAGAAGAACATGAAGAAAAAAAAAGAAGAAATGAATGAGTATAAAGAGAGAGTTAAGAGTGTCTGCTGAAAAATAATGAGCCTTATGCTGCGTTGGCGTTGACAGAGACAGAGACAGTAGCAGAAACAAAGGCAGAGTCAGAGGTAGAAACAGAGGCAGAGACAGAGTCAGAGACAGAGGCAGAGATAGAGGCAGCAACAGAGGCAGAGACAAAGGCAGAGAGAGAGGCTGTAAAGCAGAGACGTCGACAGCAAAAGTTCTGATAAATTTACTAACAAATTTATAGAGGGCAACAGTTGGTGTATCTGTGTGTGAGTGTGTGTGTGTGAGTCCTCTTCTGTATTGGTACCATAACAACCCAAAGCGATAAATATGCTGACGCATGTGGGCAAAAAAAAAAGAAATATAGTTATAGTTAAAGAGATATGTAGCTTGAAGAAATGACAAGAGAAGATTTTGGCTTAACAATTTTACAAGTTTTCAATCTTAATCTCAGAGTAAATCATGCAAAACAACATCTTTAGCATCATTGTTCAAAATGAGCTAATTGCATGCAGTTGAAAGTGGCAAGAAAAAAAAATAATAATATTTGCATTAACGACAACAGCAAAAACAGCAACAACAACAGCAACAGCTTGCTAGCTGCTGCTGCATCCATTTCACTTGGCCCGGAACCTGTATCCAATTGCCAAGTGCTGATGCTGCTTGCTACTCACTCAGTTTGCCCTCTCATTAATTTCCATTGTAAATGCCTTGTTCAGCTCGTGTTGCATACTTATTAGGGCTACGGATACAGCTACAGCTACAGCTACAACTACAACTATGGCCTATAAGCTATAACATAAAGATGTTCCAGCATAGAATTTCACATGAAATTGTCTGATTAAACTATTGCATATTTATACTCATTGCTATCATTCCTTCATAGTTTTAGTTTTGACATTTGGGAACAACTCGCAAATGTTGCCCATCATCAACATCATCATCATCATTATCCATAACAACAAATTGGGTTAATTGCCATTGTGTATGACATTTGGCCATTTGGCTGAATTGTGTGCAAAAATACACAAACACACACACACATATATATGTGTGTTACTCTATATATAAAGTCATTATTGTAAAAAAAAAAAAAAAAATACACAAAATAATAAAAATAAAAATACGCAAATGTTATTACAAAATGTTAAAGTCAAAGGCGTGAAAAAAAATAACATTGTGAGGAAACGCTGTAAAATTTACGTTTCTTTACAAGTTTCTGTTTTATATAGACTATATAAAAATCATATGTGTAAATATATTACGATATATTCTCTTATATAATACTATATTACAGTAAAGACTCTTTAGGGACTGAAATTTATAGTCGGGCAACTTTTATACTCTTAAGTAAAGTGTCCGTGGTGTCTACTAACATTAGGTAAAAATTTGTTCGTTCAAGAGGAGTGTCAGGGTATTAGAAGTATCCGCCTTTAAGAGATGTACATTTTTTTAAAGTATCAGCCTATAGGATGTTCGCCCATTAGATCCGTTTAGCTATTAGTAGTGTCCGCTTATGAGAAGTGTAAGCTCATCAGTGGAGTCCGTAAAAACAGTTTTCACTGTATATATTTTTTATAGATTTTTGTAGAATTTATTTCTTTTTTTTTTAGCAAACTTGACTATTTAATAATTTTAAAATAATTTTTTCTAAAATTTTTCTTTAATAATTTATTACAAAAATGTATAAAGAAAATTTATAAATAAATTTATACACTGCCAGCATAGTGTATATACTAGTCTAATAATAATAATATACTCTATACTCTATTTTCATAATAAAATGTCGAGTTATGGCATTTTTATGAAGTCAACGGCATGAAATTCGCTTGTATTTTGCTTGCTCGTTCGGCAATTACTCGAACTCTGAGTTTTATTATGGCTTAAAGTTTAGTCTCGCCTTGTTCTTTTTTTTTTTTTTCTTTTTTGTACCCCTGGATTTACCCTAAAACAGTAAACTGTATGTTGGCATTAAATCCTTTAGGTTCTGCATGCTATCTAAGCTGGTTTTTATTGTGTAGGCTAAAGGTATTAAGACTTTGTCGACGAATTTGATTTTGATTTGAAATATGCTTAGAAAGAGAAATCTTTAAAGGGTTTGTTTAATGTTCGGTTATGTATAGCTTAAGTTAGTATTATATAGTATATATATTTTATAGCGTATTTAGTCTTCGACTATTAGCAATAGACTTTTAGTTTAGCTCGGTTCTATGTTATTTTTATTTTTTTTTTTTTGTTAAACTTGGGGATTTGATTCATGTTCATAGTTAGCATGTCTGTTGCTTTTTTTTTGTCTTACTCACACTTTGTCTGTTTTTCTTATTTCCTCTCTCTTTCACTCTCTCAGTCTTTGTTCTGTTTTTGCAGTATGCTTCGAGCATTTGTCTAAGAGTTGTCTATCTGTCCATCTATCTGTCTCTTTTGTCTGTCTGTCTATTCGTCTCGCTCTGTCTGTCTGTCTGTCGAGGTCGCCTTGCCAATATGTTTGCCTCAACAAAAACTGACAAGTTGATGAGTTAAGCGCAACGAAGCGTTGGACAGGCAGCAAAATTGTGATACCAACAAACCAATGGACCCGGACCCGGATCCGAACCGACCCGACCCGACAACCAAAACCCAATTGAAGGACTCATCCATTGTGCTATGAAATGGAAATGGAAAGCACATGTTATTCTATGCTATGCTATGCTATGTCATGCTATGCTCTATAAGGTATCTAAGCTTATTGACAGAACTAATCATAAATGAAAACGTGTCGACTAGGATTATTCAAGTTTGAATTTCCAAAGATAGTCTAAAGAAATGCGTAATAGACATCTGTTATTTTTTTTATAGGATATCCTATGGATATTATAAAAATTTATATAAAAAGCAAAGAAAATTATTGCAAAGTATAAAAAATTGTATAAAATTTCATACAGCAGCATAGCTTGAATGATTTGCCGGGTATTTATTAGTCGCGTTGAGTTAAATTACAAAACAGATTTTCCTATAGTTTCTAGTTGTAGTTCTACATTTTCGTCTTCACCTTAAGTAGATTATTTGGTGACACTCTTAAAGCTTGATTTGTTTTCATATTTCAACGTGTTGCAAAGAGCATGACAAATCGCGTTATGCATTTCACTGACAGACAGTGACAGACAGACGCATTTGTCAGGAGTTTGGCATGGAACGACAGCGGCAAGCAGCAACAAAACTGTGAAAACTATGAACGGCGGCGGCGCATTGTTAGCTGCATGGCAGCAACACAATAAGATATAAATTTACTATATAGTATAGTATAATGCTAGCATAATGTCATAGACTTATTGTCGTACTTGGCTGATGCTGCCATTTGCATGCAACGATATTCTAAGCTTTCCACAGAAATGCTTATTTATTATTCCTGTTGCTTGTTGTTGTTGTTGCTATTATTGATGTTGTTGTTGCTGTTGTTGTTGTTGTTGTTATCGTTGCACGTTGGCTGCCTGCAGTTAAGTTCTTTTATTTTATTTTACCACCTCACTCACCAACTCGTCCTACTCCATTCGCTACTCTCCCTGCTCCACAGCATACAGCTCATTGTTTGCTTTATTGAATCGCATTGTTCGTGGAAAAACAATGAAAAACAACAAAATATTTTCACGGATTTATGATGAAAATCTGATTTTGATTTAAAATGCAGTTGTGCAACAGCAACTGAGTTGCAACTTGCACAGCAACAAAATTCTCAGAACTATATTTTATATACAGAGAATATATAAAAAAATATAGATATACCATACACATATATTTTCATTTATGCTGCTGTTTTAATTTAAATTTTATTTTTTTTTTTTATCAATTATTATTAATTTTTTTTTTTTGGTTCAATTTTATTTTATTTATTTTTTATTATATTTTTATTTTATTTTATATTTTATTTTATTTATTTATTTTATTTTATTTTAGTTTACTTTAGTTTATTTTATATTTTCTTTCATTTTATTTTAATTTATTTTATATTTTATTTTATTTTATATTTTATTTTATTTTATGTCATTTTATTTTATTTTATTTTATTTCATTTTATTTTATTTTATTTTATTTTATTTTTAGTTTTTGCATTGCTCTTAAAGTAAATAAATTTGATTCAAGTAGAAAGTTTCCTAGAAATCTTTTGCTTCTATTTGCTGCCTAAATATACAACAATAACAAGTAAAACAATAACGGCAAACAACATTTACTATAACAACAACAACAACAACAACAATAACGAATAGAAGAACAACAGGAACACATCAAAAATTGGCTTCTATAATACATTAGTAAATATTATGAACGGTTGCTAAGCAAATACTAACAATCATTGTCTTTTCTATCCCATATACAATCCCCCCCACCCCCACCCCATATACTACCATTATCAGCATTATACTCACATTGCCTTCTTT